>JSUI01006525.1:11542-22712 GCA_000833645.1 Huntiella omanensis | reverse complement strand
GAGGTTTGTCCGGTTCTGGGGTCGGGGGTTTTATTTATGGGTGAGTGGGTGTTGCGGGGTGATTATGAAGTCCGTTGAGGGGTTTGAGGACCCTTGTTTGGGGTAGTCGTTTTGGTGGCTTGGTTTGAATGATCAAGTTATGAAGGGTTGTTAAGATCGGAGTTGATTCTGACTTGGATACTTCATGTGTTGATAGATAGTGCACGAATATGATTTGGTATAAGTGTTAGTAGCTGTCATAATGGACTTTGAAAATTGACACCGAGGTTATCTTGGACATTGCCGAGAAGGGACTTGTCATCACCCGCAAACAGACAATACACATTGGTGTACGAACGGATACACACGAGACATTACTTTGGTGGTTAGGTTATTTCTGGCTTGCTACGAATAACAGAAAGAGTTTAGAGAGATATTTGGATTGCGAGGAGGATGTAGTTGAAGTCTCGGGTTCTTTGCCAGTTTAGTCGTGATGGGTCTTCTGTCAGATGCTAACTTGTTCGTAGGTTGTTCATATAGTGAGATTATCGATAAAGTTGTCTTGGTAGAGGGCCTTTATGATGGTTCTGTTGTAACAAATGTATATGAATGTAGTGGTGTTACATCATGAACAAGTTGTTACTAACTAGAGAGAAGAGATTGTAATGGTTCAGGTTTGGTGACTGGTATAATACCGATAACTAGGGTTAATAGACCACACCAATTCCGCTCTACACTCCCTTTTCGCGCTTGTAATACCTATCGCAAGAATCAAATATTTAACTTCAATGTCTTATCAACACCACGACATATACAAATGTACAGAAAACTATAAACATGCCCACGTATAACCTCGAATTAGGCCTCGTGATTTGGCGCATATGTCATGTTATACCACATATTTAACCCAACCTAATTAGCAACCCCAGCCATACCCAATTAGTCTGTGGTTTNTTTTATTTATGGGTGAGTGGGTGTTGCGGGGTGATTATGAAGTCCGTTGAGGGGTTTGAGGACCCTTGTTTGGGGTAGTCGTTTTGGTGGCTTGGTTTGAATGATCAAGTTATGAAGGGTTGTTAAGGTTGGAGTTGATTCTGACTTGGATACTTCATATGTTGATAGTTAGTGCACGAATATGATTTGATATAAGTGTTAGTAGCTGTCATAATGGACTTTGAAAATTGACACCGAGGTGATCTTGGACATTGCCGAGAAGGGACTTGTCATCACCCGCAAACAGACAATACACATTGGTGTACGAACGGATACACACGAGACATTACTTGAGTGGTTAGGTTATTTCTGATTTACAACGGAGAACAGAAAGAGTTTAGAGAACTACTTGGATGGCGAGGAGGATGTAGTTGAAGTCTCGGGTTCTTTGCCAGTTTGGTCATGATGGGTCTTCTGTCAGATGCTAACTTGTTCGTAGGTTGTTCATATAGTGAGATTATCGATAAAGTTGTCTTGGCAGAGGGCCTTTATGAAGGCTTTGTTGTAACAAATGTACATGAATGTAGTGGTGCTACATCATGAACACGTTGTTACCAACTAGAGAGAAGAGATTGTAATGGTTTAGGTTATTTGGTGACTGGTATAATACCGATAACTAGGGTTACTAGACCACACCAATTCCGCTCTACACTCCCTTTTCGCACTTGTAATACCTATCGCAAGAATCAAATATTTAACCTCAATGTCTTATCAACACCAAAACACATACAAATGTACAGAAAACCACAAACACTCCCACGTATAACCTCGAATTAGGCCTCGTGATTTGGCGCATATGTCATGTTATACCACATATTTAACCCAATCTAACCAGCAACCCCAGCCATACCCAATTAGTCTGTGGTTTGGGCTGACTGGACGGACTGGACTGACTGGGTAGAAAAGAATCCTGCACTTGTCCCCTCATTGCGCGATAATACCATCATTTGCAAACCACCTTATTCACAACGCGCCTAAATTGTCTAAAGAAGAAACCATCAAAATGTCACCACAATCTACTTCCACGCCACTACCGCCATCACCAACATATTCCTATGCGTCAATAGCCCGTCCACAATCTCTCCGATCAACACAAACCATGGCTCTTCCTCCTCCTCCGCCTCCGCCACAGACTCCGTTCCATTTAACTCCCGGAGATCTCTCACAAAGCCAAGAAGCATATCAAGCGTTACTAAGCACCGCGAAAGCCTATCGTCAGGCTCTATCTACACTTTCCCTCGCAGCATCCACCTTTGGCGCGGCCTTGGAAGATTGCGCAAGGTTGAAAGAGGCAGGGGCGCCTAGAGATGAAGAAGAGACGGCGTCTACGTTGTTAAGTGTGGCGGGGTATCATCAGTTAATTGCAAATCACCAGGGGATTCTCTCGGAGACCATCTATCGAACGTTTGAAGTGCCGCTTTTGACATCGTTGGATACTTGGAATGACGCCCTGAGTAAAGAACGAGCAGGGTACCAAGCCGATGTGAAAGCCCACACCAAGGAGATCCACAAGCTCGAGAAAGACGGAGCAAGATTACGAAGGGGGAAACAGAGAGATTATACCGAGATCCGAGCCCACCTCGTCGAACTGACAACCCGTATTGACGGGCTAACAGCCCTTCACGCCAACCACGGCGAACGAGTCCTCGAAGAAAGTCGTACCGCTTTAGGCGGGATTGTCCAGGCAGCTTGTAGCGTTGTTCGCGCGGAAGTCGGAATCTTTGAAAGACTTGGACGGAAAGGGGAGGAAGGAGAAGGGTTAGATGGGGTTTTGGGTAGAGGAGAAGATGTCTTTGGGGAATGTGTTGAGGTTAGTGTTCCTGGATATGGAAAGGGTTTGGCTTTGGTTGGTGGAGTTTTGGGAGATGATGTTGAGGAAGGTAAGGATGATGATGGTGACGATGAAGAGGAGGAGGAGGAGCAACAGGTTGAGGTGGATGTTATTGAAGAGGAAACAGAGGACACAGAAGAGGAAGAAGCAGACAACGACAACAACAGCAACAACACCGACGACGACGACGAAACATCCACCCAAGTCCCCGAAGACCATCCTAACCCCCCCAAAGTTCCAGTCCCCTCTAACCCCCCAAAATCCACAATCATAATCCCCATTCCCATTCCAATCTCAACTCCTCCAGAAGAAATAGAACTTCACGCAACTCCCAAATCCGTTAGTTCCCCATCAACCCCCGCTCCCGAATCTACCCGACCCCGAAGTATCCGGACCACCGAACTTCTCCAAGGAAGTAACCATTCCATTTGGGCACATGATGATGAATGAATGAATAATCAAGACCATATACATACATAGGTAGTAATAAATCTATTAACAAAATGACAAAAAACCCAATCAAACCAAAAACGCCTATTCATTCCCAACTGACCGAGCCTCAAAGTTACTCCTCCTTAACACCCCCCGCAATATCACCACCAAACAATCTCAACCAAAAGTCCAACAAAAACACAATCTTCCAGTATAAACTAGCCCGCGCCCAATCAAACTCCCCAGTTTCCCCTCTCGGCACTGCACTCCCAACAACACTTCCACCAAACCATCCCAAAATCGGGATAACAGCCGCAACTCTTTGAGCCATACTCCGCTGTGGCAAGAGTGCTTCATCAGCAGGGAGAATCTTAGCACGTCGCGCCGTTGGGATACGTCGACAAAAGACACCGTCGGCACCGTCTGGTTGGCTGCTTAGGATGTCCGTTGAAGATGATGTAGGGAAGCCACGACGCGTGTTAAGGTAGCTTGTGTTTGAAGCGTGGATAGAGTCGAGGGAGGCTGTGGCCTCAAAAGAGGGAGATGGGGGGTCGAGATCGATGAGGTCGTTTGTTGTGGCGCTCCGAGAAAGTGTAGGCGGGTTAATGGTGGAGTTTGTACGCCGAATGAACGGGTTAGAAGACTTTTCACCATTAGGTCCCTTGGCACTCATACTTTTACTTCTTGCCAATCCGGATCCAAAGAATCCACTCAGATCTTGACAAGCCTCGTCTTTCGCCGGGGCAACTCCCCTCCAATGTTCCGCATATACCAAGTACCCGTTGATAACCTGTGGACTAGCCTGTCTAGCCGTCTCAGCAGCCTCCGCACTCTCAAAAGTAACCTTGACCCAATGTTCACCACCAGCCGCCATATTAACCTTACTTCTCTCCGCCGGCGTCAAAGCCTGTCTCTGCGTAAAAGCCGGATCCACCAACTCCGACCGATACCGTCTCTGTTCCATCGGCGCCACCCGCGGATAATCCTCACAAATCCTCCCCGCCAACTCCTCAAAATGCGCCACAGCCGCATACTGCGCCGTAGCATTCCGATACCCTCTAAGAATCATCTCCGTAGGAACCTTCCTCGCCACCCCCGGCGCATCTTCCCCGTCCGACGAACTCTTAGCGAGCGACGATGGCCGACGCGTCACGGGCGCCGACGCCTGTGAAGATACCCAGTCACCAAAGATTTTGTCCGCGACGGCAACAGTGGGGTTATCGCGTTCTCGACGGGGCGTTCCGGTGCGGGAGCGGCTGCGGCGGTTAGATTTGCCGAAGGATCCGGTTTCGGGCGCTGCGCGGCGCGTTCGAGAGGTTTCCGTGCTGGAGAGAGAGAAAGAGACGTGGTTAGGTTTGGTACATTTAGCGAAATGGGAAGAAAACTCACTGTGATGGGACCATAGCCCAGGGACGTTGAATGCCATCCTCGCCTGTGAAGAGTTCATCTTCAGGCACGTTATGAAGGATAAGGGGAGCCATTTTTGTAAGGTATAGTCGTGAATCACGATCTTGTCGTCAATATTGTCGTCGTCGCAATAATATAAAACAAAACAAAAACACGAGATCCAAAATCACTCGTCGTAATCACGTCTCAAACTTCAAGATCCTCCTCGCTCGCTCAAATGCACTGATACCAACTAGAGCTAAGCTCAATCAATGCAAGATTAAGAAAAAAGAAAAGTCCACATGAATCGTCCCAGCAACCAAATGCAAATCCCTGTCGCATTCCATTGTCGTGAATTCACGTGTACAAACAAGTTAGGGTTACGGGACTCCACTATCAACGACATGAGACTAGACAGGACATAACAACGAATGAATATTGATTGGCATGAGATATAATGAATTAAAATAATCTACCGTTCTTCACCTTTCTGCTCCGCCCGAAGGGCCGTTGGACCTTGGAATCCAGAGTCCCCTGCACCCACGGGACGGACATTCTGCAGCTCGACACTATCTCTCTTCTTCGCAGTGTGTCGAACAGTTCCTAGTCTTTGATCACCTGGTTGATAAGCTTGCTTGAACTGATAAAACTGTACTGGTCGTGGCCGACACAGAACAACCATCCAGTTTCTCCAAGCCTGTCCCTGTGTGAAAGCCCGATATCTCTCGGCCTTGGGAAACTTGTGCGAGTTGATGTACTCCCGCGTAGTCTCACCTCTTGACATCAAGAATACGTGGTACCCCATAAGTGCCGTGGGATACATGCCTGCCAAGACTCCATAGATAATCAATGCTAATGTCATCGGGTAGTCACCAATAGCCTTTCCGAAACTAATGTTCAAATCGTTCATGTGCATGACCAACTGTGCAATACACGTGCCAACCATGAACACCGACAACACCGTAGCCGACCCAACATAGGCAAAGAAAAACCGATAGTTTCTCCGGCCAACGCAATTATTCAGCCAGACACAATGGTGGTCATGGCCCTCAACACAGTTATCACATAGTCGGCAGTGATGGGCACGAGGAGGTCTCCAAATGTTACAGGTGCGGCAGTGTTTTACTGGGACTTCCATGGCTTCAGTGCTTGCTTCGACGGATTTCATCAAGACCCAGTCGTTGGTTACATGTTGATGAGACGGATTTGAAGGATCTGGTTCTGGGAAGGCATGAAGGTTTCGAGGAAGAATCTATGCTTGTTAGTACGTCACTGACATTGAAACTTGAGGAAAAGAAACTCACCCCTGGATCCGAAGTAGAAGCCCTTAAAAACGAGGACAAGCAAATATATCCCAAGTATCCAAAAATAACCGGAATCGCCGGACTAACATGTCTCCAAAGCCATGGCCCTGGGAAAATCAAAAACAGAACCACCGGTAAAGCTGTAAGCACACCAGTGGCAATATTAATCGGCTTCGCATGTGTATTCTGCATTCTTCCTCCAAGACAAAACACCGTATTCCCGTCGAAATATTCATAAACCTTTCCTTCCGCCTTAGTTTCATTTTTCACTCGGTCTGACTGTGGTGCATGCTTAATGTTGAAGTCATCCTCGTGACTTTCTGAAGGGGCCGCGGAAGAAAGTTTCTCGGCACCGGTGGTGTCCCGGTTCGGTCCGGCATTTGGAATGAATAGACTTGACCTAAAAGACTTGGGTGTTCGTTGAGGAGACAGAATCTGTGTTCGAACAGCCTGTGATGTCTTTGTCAGGTTATACTGTCTTGAAGTATCCACCTTGAGTTCTCCTTCTCTATCTCGCCTTCTTTGCAAAGGCTTCATACTTTCAGGGAAACTCTCATGTGTCATGTTCCCCGTCGGACTAGCATTCGCCGTCAGTCGATCCAAAGTTTCCTGTTCCGTCCATGCCGTCCCTCTAGATGGCGGTGGCCGTTCCTCAACTTCTTCCCCGTCACCCATTCTCGCCAACCCAGCCGAGAAATTAGCAGCTGCGGCCGCCGCGCTTTGCTCCGGTGGAGTACCGACATTGAACCCACTACCAGGCATACTCGGCGTTTCACTTGGCCGGCGACCCGCGGTGCTTGCCCTTTGAGCTTGTAACTTCTGGGAACTGATTGGGTGGAAAAAGGCCTGGTTTGCTACCGATGGGACATGGCTACGTGAATTGTGCCCCTTACTTCCTGACCGACTCAAGCCCGTCACATTTGTCCGTGTGCTTGCTCCACTAACACTACCTCTATGTGGTGTCCCGGATTGTATCGTATGTTGCAAGTGTTGTTTCCGTAACGGTGTCGCCGCAGACCACCCGCGACTGGAGGTACCGGTGCGGGCAGTCTCGGGGCGTTCGGAGGCGAGAAGACTACGTCGTTTGGGCGTTTGTGTCTGGGTTGGCGTGCCGGGTACGGTCGTGCTTCGGGGGTGTGACGGGGCTGGCGAGCCCGTTCGGGGTGGATGTTGTGAGTCTTCGGAGTTGACGTCCGTCATGCGGGAGGATATTACGCTCGGTGGACCTGGAGGTGTTTGAAGGGTCACGTCGGGGACCGGATCTGGAGATGTTCCGGACATTGTAGATTATTAAAAGTCGTGATAATAAAGACGGCTGTAAAGAATAGAATCAAATTTGGGTATAAAGAAAATTAACAATCGCGATTCATACATACAACCTCGTTGTATGAATGTATGCACACCGCAAATCAATTAAAAATAACAAGACTGAAACGAAGGAAGGACTTGAGCGCGCTCAGGGGGCATGCGACTAATATCCGACGACGATCTTTAACTATGAATGCATGTATCGTCGCGACCGGAACAAACGGAAGAATGAGGATGAAGAAAGACGTGACAGCTGCAAGGAGAATGCACGTATTTACCGTATGTACATCTACATAAGCAGGAGGAAACCAAATTCCAGCTTCTCCACAGACACGGAAAACCCGATATAACGTCGTCCTCGGGATATCCCAGGGGTTGAAAAAGATATCGTAATGAGTAGCGATGGTCACTGCTACGATACGCTTGTACCAGTCATCCACCTTCACCCATCGGATAAAATCTTCCGGTGGTCCAGCAAAATCTCGATTGCTTGATTCAACTCTGCATTGACGGATGCGATGCCATTACGCCACCCATCAAATCGACTCCTCGAGCGACTTCCTCGTGCATCCACACACCTGCTCACCCGAAGTCATGTCTCACACATACCCCAACCCTAGAGTTTCGCCGCCCAGAATTCCAGGTTGCGGGCTGTCAACCAATCAGAGCGTTGCTTGTAATTTTACCGCTAGGGTTGGAACCCGGATTGTCATGACCATGCCATGTCTGGAGCATAGCGGCGACGAATTGTGACTTTGGATGTTCCCGATTTGAATCGAGTAAGAAAGAATATTCACATACCGCCATCATGTCTTTTGCTGCCCGTCGTCTTTTCACTACCTCGGCTCGTCGCTTCACCGACGCCAGCAAGGCCGAGTTGAAGAAGGAGTCCAAGAAGAACCCTGAGGTTATGGTATGTCCGGAGTGGAGGATTGTCGGGAGCGTGTTGGTTTGGTCGCCGATGGCGCATTGGTTTACTTGTGGTTTTTTAATGCGCTTTGGAGACTAGACTTTGTGGTTTATAGAGCTGCGACTAACATTGTTTAATTTAGATCCTCGGTGGTGTCGTTCTGGCTGCCCTTGGTGGCGCCGGTTACTACTTCGGTAAGCACCCATCTCAACATCCCGACACATAGCTCCAGTTCTTGGAAGCCTCAAGCTTCCAATCCTCAACTTCTTTACCAATCCCCTCGCCAGCCATTGGCTCTTTATATATGACGCCCATCTCGAATCATCCACTCCGCTCCACCGGACGAATCCCGATCTACTCCGTCCCGGCCCCGCACTAACGGTTCCAGGCGCCAACCCCACCAAGTCTACTTCGGAGACCTCGGTCCACATCTCTTCCCACCCTTGGGAACAGGAGGGCTCCGGCAAGTACCAGTACTACCCCGGTGGTGACGCCTCCAAGGTGCCCAAGGATGCCCCTTCGGCTCTCAACGTCGTCATTGTTCCCGCCATGACTCTGCCTGCTGTAAGTTCCTCGGCAATAATCTGGCGGAGGTATTTACTAACGTCACATATAGGAGGTCCACGACCAGTACAACAAGTGGGGTAAGGAGGGTTACCCTTAAGCTCAATGCAGCTTGGTGATAGTCATGATCAATAGCAGTTGTCTTTTCATAAACTCATGTAGTACATTGTGCAACAAGCGAAATATATATACAGTCCAAATCAGTCCTCTACGCCGTCAACTCATCAATATCCTCCTTGGTGAAGCCAAACAGGTACAACATATCCAGCATGGTCTCACTGTTCAACCGCGCATCCGCAGCCATCTGCACCTTGGGCTTGGCATTCCAAGCAACACCCAACAAACCCGCCTTCTCCAGCATCAGCAAGTCATTAGCTCCATCGCCACAAGCAACAACCTGCGACATATCAACCTTTTCCTTCTCGGCAATCTCAATAAGAAGTTCCCGCTTACGTTCCGGTCCGACAATCTTGCCGAGGACCTCGCCCGTCAATTGGTTAGTCGCAGGGTCAATGACGACCTCATTGGCATGCGCATGGTCAATGCCAAGTTCACCAGCAAGCCAGCCGGTAAGAGGAAGGAAACCACCCGAGAGAACGGCAGTCTTGGCACCAAGACGCTTAAACGCCTTCAGGAGGAGAGGGATGCCCTTGGTGACATCGATGACGGGGCGAAGAGTGACGAAGATGTCAGCAGACAGGCCAGTAAGAAGCTTGACACGCTCCTTAAAGGCAGTGTCGAACTGAAGTTCGCCGCGCATAGCCCGCTCAGTGATCTCGGCGACCCGCGCCGCCAAATCCGGAGGATTGGTGATAGTCGCGGCGAGCAAGTCGATAACCTCCTGGGTAATCAACGTCGCATCCATATCGAAAACTACCAGACGGGGATGTTTCCGCCACAATGTATCCTTCTGGAGAATAACCTCGACGTTCCACTCGCGCTCAAAGGCGTAAATAGCCTCATGCTTACGGAGATCCTCGAGAGACATAAGATCAGTGGCAGGCGCGGGCGAGAGAATAAGCTCTACAACACGAGGGTTGGTAGGGGCGTCGAGACACCGGTGAGAGCTAGTAAGTTCGGGGGAACCCGGGGGGCGAGGGAACGAGGACATCATAGAGAGGAAGGCAGCGATACACAAAGGTGACACAAAGGAACCGTAAAGGGTATCCAAAGTCTCAGCCGCCTCGGTGACAGGTTCCAATGGGAAGGCATCAAGAGTGGCAGCTGGCGCAACCGGCGCCTTGTATCTTGACCCTCTGTAGAACAAAGTCGCAACAAGTCTATCACTCGCCGACCCCGCACAGTTCTCATGCGAAAGCGAATGTTCAATGCCCGAGGAAACAACCGCCGAGTCCGCAGACGGGATGCCGGTAAAGGCGTACTTGGAAGCACTGGTCATTGTCGGTGGGGCAGCCGGAGAATCAACGAGCGAATCGATACCAGGGTGAAGTGACGGGTTCGGGGCGGTTCCGGTAACGGCAGGCGCTCGGTATTGTTGGTGGTCGGTTAGGAAAGAGTTGCTGCGGCCGAAGCTTTGGAGGGTGGGCCGGGAAGCTTTAGACGCGGATGTGGCGGCGGCGGGTGGTGGTGGTCCTGTCATTTTGAAGGTAGTGATGGTGGTGATTAGGGTTTTGTATTAGCGTTAGCTAGGATGGTGGGATTTTTTCTGTCTTTTGTTCGTTTTTCTTGGGATGTTTCGCGGATCAGGGAGATCCTCGGGGCTAGTTGGTGGTGAAAATTTCTTTCTTGGAGCTCTTGTGAGGATGAGGTTAGCGGGGCCGGCGTCAGGAGTTGTCGTGGGATGCGCCGTGTTGTATGTCTGACTGGGGCGGGGTACTTGTTTGGGTTAGGGTTTGATGTTGCAGGTGGAGTGGTTGACGGCGAGGTGTGGTGACGATGGGCGGACGGACGAACGGTGTGGGGACCGGGAATTTGGGCGCTGCATGTTTGTAGATTTGTGTGGTGCATGGAGATTATTCTGAGTTTTTGGTTGCAATGGGGGCTTGATTTGATCTACTTGGGCTGGAAGCCGAGTACTTGGGGCTGATGAGGCAAGAGGCGACGATCTACCCTGGTATGGAACCAGATGGTTGGGCCGATATGTCCGATTTGAATGACGTCTACCTACCTTCCATTGTAAAACACAGGATCGTGAATTCCAAAATAGGTTTAAGTGTTGCTTTTCTCTTTCAACTCTATAGACAAATTCATAATCTCCCGTACTCGACCCTCCAAAAACCTTCACGATACATGTTATCCCACCAACCACAGAGCCTCTCAACCTACACTACATACAACTTATAGCGCAAATGTCGTGATCGAAATTCCAACTTTTAACCCAATTGAGCCACACCTCGTCCCTGTCCACTAGCCGCCGTCAAAGACCAGCTTAAAAAAGGAACCGGGATTCTACAGACAGCTTCTAGGCGACGCCGGCAGAATTTTGCCCGGCTTTGTCACTGG
>JSUI01006525.1:0-11464 GCA_000833645.1 Huntiella omanensis | reverse complement strand
ATGGGGCATGATTACTCAGCGGGAAAGGGCAAGCGAGAGAAAGCTTTGCGTGTCATGGGCGATGGCGCAATGAGCTTGGTCCACTTTTTGGTGGTTGTCGAGTGGGTTTTATAGTGGTTTTGGGTATATCGGCTTGATGAATGGTGGACTTGTATGGAGATTGGAAGAACGAGAGAACACGAGGGAAGGTAGATAGATATTTACAGAAGTTGCTTGGAAATAGAGTTTTGAAACATGTTATGGTTATGCGGGAGATTTTGATTATTAACACGGAAAAGACATACGGAGGCTGAAATTCCAGTCTTGCGTGATTTCCTACCCCAATTGGGAGATTTGATCACGGCTCTCACTACCAAGTCAATGAACTAACCAAGCCATTAACAATCCGCAGTCCAAAAATCTTTCCTTATAGACCCCAACAACCGTCCGCTCGCTTTCCTTCCGAACCGATAAAAGCCAATAAATTCGCCCGTTTCACTCACTAACACCAATCCGGTAATATCAATAAAATACCCCAGTATATCCAAGCTCAAAAGCCGGCCCCTACAATTGCGTGATCGAGTTGATGAAAACGCTGAGCTCCTTCACCACCCGCGGCCTTCCAAAGAGGGTTGACGTGCTTTGTAACGAGGCTGTTGCGGGCTGGAAACACTGGGAGAGGGGGACTTGGCGGGGTTAGTATATCTTGCGGTGATGGGCTCTTACATTCGTTTCTTTCCTTTACTTGTCTTTATACACACACGTCATTATTGGCTTGATATCGACTGTCTGTTTGAAACTTGATAATCCGCCTTGTCTTATTCCTTCGTCACTTGGGAACATCAACTGTCCTATATACTATACCGACATCTCCATTCAACTTCATATCTCAACTAACTCACCTTGAACGTCTTCAAAATGTCCGCCTCTCCCGTCCCCAGTATCGACGACGCTGCTGTCGTCAGCATGTCCATGTCTACTCTCTCTCTCGCTTCTACCGCCATTGGTGGNACTTGGGAACATCAACTGTCCTATATACTATACCGACATCTTCATTCAACTTCATATCTCAACTAACTTACCTTGAACGTCTTCAAAATGTCCGCCTCTCCCGTCCCCAGTATCGACGACGCTGCTGTCGTCAGCATGTCCATGTCTACCCTCTCTCTCGCTTCTACCGCCATTGGTGGTGATGTCCCCACCGATACCAAGTCATCTTCCGGCCGTTCTACCCCTTCTTCTACCGGTTCCATCTCCAAGGCTCCTAAGCTTCACCTCACCAAGGACCACCTTGCTCACCTCAACGCCCAATTCGAACACATGGATGCTATGGATGTTCTCCGTTTTGCTCTGGCCTTCTTCCCTGGTCTGTACCAAAGCACTGCTTTCGGTTTGACCGGTCTTGTCACCATGGACATGCTTTCCAAGATCCAGAAGAGCAACCCTGCCCTTCCCCGCACTGAGGTCTTCTTCCTCGATACCCTCTACCACTTCAAGGAGACCTATGACCTCATTGATGCCGTCAAGGCCAAGTACCCTGACGTCAAGCTCCACATCTTCAAGCCCACTGGTGCCGAGAACGTCGCCGAGTTCGAGGAAACCTACGGCCAGGAACTTTACCACACTGTTCCTGACCTGTACGACTGGTACGCCAAGGTTGAGCCCCTCGACCGCGCCTACGCTACTCTTGGTGTCTCTGCCGTTCTCACTGGTCGTCGTCGCTCTCAGGGTGGCGCTCGTGGTGATATCCCCGTGATTGAGTTTGACGAGGAGCGTGGCATTGTCAAGATTAACCCGCTGGCTAGCTGGGACTTCAAGCGTGTGCAGACCTACATCAAGGAGAACCAGGTGCCATACAATGCGCTGCTCGACCGTGGATACAAGTCTATCGGTGACTGGCACTCTACCTCTCCCGTTGGTGAGGGTGAAGATGAGCGTGCCGGTCGCTGGAAGGGCCAGGCCAAGACTGAGTGCGGTATTCACAACCGCAAGTCCAAGTACACGCAGTTGGTTGGTTCTGGTGCTATCGCCGCCTAAGCTAGCCCTTTGAAAACTAAAACTGGCAACTGCGGCTGGCTTGTGGTTGTTAGACCCTTTACGAGTTGATGACTTTGTTTTTTGTGTTTTGTTTGGCGTTTGGGCTTGTTTTATTTTTCGGGACTATATCGTTGATAGAGATCCTTGGGTAATTCCATATATCCGCGAGACTAGCGGCAGTAGAGGTCCGGTGTTCTGGACGATAGTTAGTACAATTTATACATAATTATATGAACAATACTATGGGTCTTTGTGATACTGGTAGCATGTGGTCTTTGAGTGCCTCTTGAGTGCACACACGACACCTCGGGTGTAAGCATTATCACCGAGTGACCGGATTCTCTATCCCCTCTTACCACGTGATACGGATTTAGGGTTTAACAATCTTTATCACCTGCCTTGTTGGCATGGATGTTATTTTAAATGTGACGTCTGAACCCATCATACGGTTGTCCAAAGTTCACGAACTCTTGGGGGCAATAACAATCTGTAACATTACTCGTGGTATAATTAGCCCATTAGTGGCATGGTTCATCAGTTACCGCTGTCAACAAGAGCCTCATCTATGCTTGTGCATGCCACTCAGCCAATAATCAGTAGACCATTCCAAACAGGAAACTCAATAATGTCGTGCATATTCTTAGAGTTAAAACTTTATCTGACCTCATTCCCTTTGAAAATGACCTCATTCCGGTGATCCGATCACATCGCCGTATCACCCATCTGAAACCCGTTCAGTGACCCCCACCAACCGGGTGAAAGAACCTACATATACATCACCAAACCGTTGGTCCGAGCCCCTTACATGATTGGGTCTTTATGGACTCGGAAGAATGGACGACAAGATATTGCCTTCTAGTTTGGGTAATTGCCTTGTTGATTGGAATAAGATGATTTTGATAATTGGACTTGCCGGTTAAGGTTGGGTGGGGGTTTTGTGTTACTTGAGATTTTTTAGGTGGGGTTAGTTTGGACGGTTGGGGTTTAATTGATTGATTACGAAAGGGTTCAAAAGATATCGGATTGTGTATTTGTGGTGATGAGTATAAAGGATACAATGGGCGACTTTGAGGAACCATGCCAGGCTTTTTTGGTACAGAAGGCTAAGATTTTGGAGGGTCTTGATGTGCCGGATGAGGACTATACGGACTTGTCACCGAAGGGGTCTGTGGATGTACAGATTATCCCGTTGATTAGAGAGATTAACCGGGTCAAAGGACTGGTTACCACAAGTAGTTGTGCGGGACGAATTAGTGTGTTTGTTGAGGGGAGAAAGAAGACTGTTCTTGGGGAACAAGAAAATACTGAGGAAGCCGGTGAAAGAGGACTTGCGGCAGTTGGTGGAAAGGGCGGCGGTGGTGCCTGGTTGTTTGTTTCTCATGATCCTGTTGAAAAGGGTGATAAAAGTTGGAGAGAGATTTTAGGAGTTACTGGTGGACCGGCGGGAGAATGCAGAGTGGCGGAGGGGGATGAGAGATTAGTTCACTTCAAGTTTGAACCTATGGTATATACCCTTCTCTAGATTCAAGTTCCATGCTAACGAAATTAGATTCTTCATATTCTTACGTCCTCTCCAAAACACGCACAATGTGTTCTTCAAGCTGCATTCCAGGCTGGCTTCCGAGAGAGTGGCTCTTTGAATATCACGTCAAATCCACCCGGTGCCCCGATTACCCCTCGGGTTGCCGTTCGGTCTATGGGTCTAGGATTTGAAAGTCTCCTCGGTCACAGAATCGACGAAAAGACAACTTTGTATGTCCCTGAGGCATATCTCGATGTCGTCATGACACTTGCAAATGAGAGATTCAAAGAGAATCAAAGACGCATTGAAAGATTTAGAGTTGAGTTGGCAAAAGCTCTCAAGGGTAAAGGAGAAAGGTTGAATAAGGAGGGCGCTGTATGGGAAGATAAAGAAGATAGACGGAAAAGACTACGTGAAGAGGGGCTGAGAAGGAAGAAGGAGCTTGAGCAAGAAAAGGCACGGAAGGCGGCGACGGATGATACCGATGGTGGTGAAACCATTGAGATTACCGAGTCTTAAACCGCACATACACATCTAAAAATCACGTGGAATGAAAATCAATCAGACCTTATTTTGCTATATTCGTACACTCCATAAGCTATACACCAATCTCTCTACGCAGTAACCTTCTCAACCCAGCTCTTCTCCAAAGCCTTAACCTCCTCCTTAAAAGCCTGAACCTCCTTCCAGCAATCCAATGGCCGTCTATCATTCTCTCTCAAACATCTAACAACCTCACCGCGCGCATCCTCCACACCCTTAGGAAGACCCCGGAGTTCCCGGCGCGACGCAAGCTTCTCGCGCAAAGCAACAATTTCTTGGGACACCACGTGGCTGTCCAGGGTGGTATCGGGGATGTTGGCTTCGGGAGAGGACAGAGAAGCACGGGCGGACTGGAGACGGGCGGTTTCGTTGGCGCTGATGGTGGATAGAGCGTCGGCTACACGGGAGGTTATGTGGGCTTCGAGGAGGGCGGCGCGGGTCTGGTCGGTCTGTGAGGACGGGGTTAGTTGAGCCGGATTATGCCAAGAAGAAAAGCTCTGGAAACTCACCTCCTTGTTGGACTGAAGAGTCTCAATGAGTTCGTGAGAAACGCCGGTGAGACCGGAGCTATGGAATCTCGTTAGTAATCACTATCAAGACTAATTGACCCGGAAAACTTCGGAAACACTAAAACTTACGCCTTCCACTCTTGAGCTGGCTTGGACGAAGAAGCACCCATGATTTCTAAAAGTGAATGAATGCGCCGTTCAAAAATCGCAACTGATCTCTTCCTGCGCCGGCATCCGTTTGTTGGCGTCGTCAAGCTTTTGGCTGGTCCATGTTTGGGTAATTATCGGGTAAATTAGGGTTCTCGGGTTTGTAACCCTACTGTTGGAAATAACGATGAAGACTACGTTTTGGGAATATAATTAAGGAAAAGTTGTTTGTGTTATTAGCTGTTTGTCTATTATGCATATGTGCGTGTGTGCCTTGAAGGATGGATTGACGTGACATGATCCAACATCAGCATGTGCCTATCGAAAAAAAAAAAGACTGAAGCGGGTTCCTGAAACGCGAACCAACTGGACCATTGAAATTGGCGGTTTTTTAGGGCATGGACGGGGATTCCGAAGATGTTGCAGGATATCGGGATTTAGGATGATTTTAAAAGATATGATTATGGGCAAGTGCAGGTCAGGTCGAATGGATGGTGAGAAAAGTGTCTTTGAATGAACTGATTCTTCAACAAGACGGCGGCTAGAACCCAATAAGTCAGGCGGTAAACCACTTGTCAACTCACGATCCAACGGATAAGCAAGACCGGCCAGTAAACTCCGGACGTCCGCTACTCTGTCTCCTGTGGACACAACGCCAACGCCAACGCCGTACAACCTACACAGCGAGTTAAAAAGCACCAGAGCCTCTTACGACACTGGCAGCGCTCAGCCAATGGTTCTAGATTGGGGATACAAGGCTCCTTTTTCGAGAAGGGTTTTATAGGCTGGGGCTTTTTGGTGGCGCTTATGGGGGGCTGGCTTCTGGCTGACTTGGCTGGTTAGGGAACTAGGTTGGTGGAAGTTCGTGATGTACAGATGTACGGGGTTTCACGACGGAAGAGATTATATATGCATGGTGGTGTGGTGACTTTGGATATTGTAGAGAGACTGCCACGGAGTAGACTTTTTCTGGGCGGTTGTGGTGACTTTGCTTTATTGGTGGCTGAGTAATGGAGGCCAATGTATGTCGTCAGGTCTGGGTCGGTGAGGGAAAGGCTGTATACGAAGTCCCAATTCAATATCCTGTAAAAAACCTCAATATGGGGCCTATATGTCCACCCACTCAGCCAAGAATGCCCAGTAACTTGGCTCCTCGGCACTTCAGATGAAGGACCACTATATCAACCGTGCTCGGTATTTCTCGCTCTTTTACGTCGTGACCCTTGCTATTCACTGACCAACCAACATGCCGTCTATCCCATGGCATCATGAAAGTGAACTTTGTGCTGGGCTGTCGTTTGTAGATCTTGCTGTAATGATTTAGTGCGTGCTTGATGGTATAGCCCGTTCTCCCCCGACATCCATCAAATTAAGAAGAGAAACTTTTGCCGGTCATCATCCCATCCTTGTGTTTGTTCTTCCTTAAGATCAGCATCATCATCATCATGAACCAAGATCAGCTCCGTCACTTTTTTTTCTCGTCATAACTTGATCAAACTCGCTCACTCACCGTAACCTGCGACTGAACTAACTTTTCTCCTTGCCCCTCCCCCACTTAATACCCAGCGGACCACATGCCAAAAGCGCTCTCAAAGTCGCCTTAATTTGTCCTACGCTTTGCCTCGTCCCAGCTAGTTTATGATCCATCCTCGTTTAACCCAGTCAACATCCACAAAACCCCCCTGTTCTCTGGCGTCCTACTGCCTCCTTTGGCTGAGCCCGTCGCTCGTTTGTGTCTCTGCAGCTGCGTCGCGCAGCGTGATTCGTAGAGGGAGGTCTCTCACTTTCTGCGCCTGCGCGGTTGTTTTTCCCTTTTAAAAGACGCCGTCGCTCCTGTTTTGATTCCCTCGTCTTTCTCATGATCTATTTGCGATTGCTTTCGTCTTGTCCAGTTGAACTGGCCGCTGTGCGATCCGTTGTCTGTTTACCCCGCCACTTTAGCATCTGCCTTGGCTATTTTTACACGGCGATCTTGGCCTCAAACACACAGGCCGCACTCTCCAGCCTCGGAAATTCACACTCTTTACTACTACTGTTCCCATTTTCTTTCCTTAACTTCGGTCTTGCCTTGTTCTTTCTCGGCCTGTGGCCTTGAGATTCGTCTATACTCTCACCGAACCCGACACCGACTTACACGAATTCACTCTTTTTTCCCTCTATTTTTCTCGTAGTCGTCTCCCGGCTCTCTCTCGTCTCTCATTTACATGCAATAATCTATCAAGGCACATCACTTTCCTGTCCAAATACTGCCCCTGGAGCGCACTTTTTTCCAGTCACTCACTCGCCCTCCTTTTTGTCGATCGTCCCAAACCCTTATTTTATCGTTTTGGTAGTGAATATTCCCTTTTCGGAATTACACACAGCTCTTTCTTATTCCACCTCATCATTCACAGAATTATAGTTTTGCGTTACGGGCTTGGCAATTACTCTTTTGTATTGCACAACCACAATTGGTTTCTGTGCGCCGTTGTTCTGCTGGTATTTCCAGTTCCGCTTCTTCAAGGGCAACTTCCTTCAAACTTTTCCCTAGACAGTACTCCCTAGACTTGTCTTCCGAAGCCCAGAATCAGGTAAGTCTGCATTTCCTGTTTGGCATTCCCGTCGTGGAACTCGACTGGCGCCACTAATTTGGCTTGTTGACCTGCGTTCCAGCACATGGCCGACCCATTTTGCAAGCGCTTCTTGTGTCTTTTGTGTCTTATTGTGGTGACAAATCCGGTCCCAAATAGTCATGTGTGTCTTGCCGTCCACTAGGAAACACGGGTCCTCGTCGTTGTAACCCCTTCCCATATTTGTACTTGGTTTCCAGGAATTCACTTGGTTATCAACTGCCCACTTTCTTTGCATATCAAAGTCCACATGATGCCATAATCTCTACCCTCAAGATTGGCTCCTGGATCTGCAGTGAAGCCCTACTCTATGCTCCCTTGTCTGGCCGACGTCCGGTTATGCCTTACCCCGGGCTAGCTGGGTACAACCCCTACTTGCGTGGCTTGTCGCCACAAAGTACTTTGGCCCTCTCCCTGGCCATGGACGAACATTCCACCAGCCAGCCTATCTGTTGTCGTGGTGCCTGTCCAGCTACTATATACAGTCATGGTGGAACCCCTTTACTGACTTATACAACGTCATAGTTTCCCTTTTTCTCTGACATTCTCTCTTCTCCCTCCTCCTTCCCGCCTTATTCTCCCCCCCTTCTTCCTAACATCCGTCATGGATCCGACTCGAGTCCAACAGGTGGCCGAGCGGGCCTATGCCGCTGATGCTATCTCTGCGACTTCAACTGTTGCGCCCTATCATTCTGGTCTCAGTGGCGTGAACCAGACTCTCAACTACCTGTTTATCGATGTTTTGTGGTGGACCTTGGGTATCATTGCCTTGACGATCTTCGCTGTCCGCGTCTCAGAGCTCATATGGATGCATATTCGCCATGTATCCTCTATGCACCTCCGCGCATCACAACAAAACTATTGGAAGTTTGCTCGTGGCTCTTGGATGCCGAGTATCAAGCAACATCTTCTCTACGCCCCGCTATGGAATAAGCGCCACAACCGCGAGTTCCGCCTTTCGGCTGCTGCCAACATGGGAACTCTTCCATCCAGACTTCACTCTATCCTCCTTTCCATCTACATCTTCAGCAACATCGCCTATCTGCTTGTCCTTGACTGGTCAAACACCAACAACTATGCCGTTCATGCCGATCTTCGTGGCCGCTCCGGTACTCTTGGAATGGTCAACATGGTCCCACTTATGCTGCTGGCCACACGCAACAACCCGCTGATCGGTATGCTCAAGATCTCTTTTGACACATACAACCTCTTTCACCGCTGGCTCGGCCGTCTGTGTGTGTTGGAGATTCTTATCCACACTGGTACTTGGATGTACGTGCAGACTGCTGATGGTGGTTGGGAGTCAGTCGGCCGGCGCTTTACCAACGAGCCGTTTATTAGCTCTGGCTTCGTTGGTACCTTTGCTTTGGTCGCTATTATCGTCACATCATTCTCGCCTGTTCGCCATGCTTTCTACGAAACTTTCCTTACCGCTCACATCTTCTTCGCTTTTGTTACTTTTGCCATGACTTTGGCTCATTGCCTTACTACCGAGTTGGGTCATCTGCCGCAAACCACATGGATCATCGGTATCATCGGCATGTGGCTCATTGAGCGGGTTGCTCGTGTTGTTCGCCTTGTCCACTGTAACATCTCTAAGAAGGGGTACAGTTCGGCATTAGTTGAGGCCATGCCTGGTGAGACTACCCGTGTCACCATTACACTTCCCCACTACTTGGATGTTCGCCCAGGTACTCATGCCTACATCCGTTTCAAGAACATCTGCCCTTTTGAGAACCACCCATTCAGTATCGCATGGGTCGAACATACCGAAGACAACGACAACATCCCCGAATCAGAAAAAGCCACCATGGTTACTCGCGCCAATAAGCATCTTATGAAGACCTCGGTGTCATTTGTAATTGGCGCCCAGACCGGTTTTACGCGCAAGTTGTTTAACCGCGCTGTAGCCGCCGGTGATCAGCCCTTGATCCTCCCNGGCCCCTATGGTGGTCACCACGCCCTGGACAGTTATGGTCATGCCCTGCTTTTTGCTGGATCCACAGGTATTACTCACCAAATTTCATACCTCCGGCCAATTATTCAGGGCTTCAATGACGGGACTGTTGCTACTCGGAGGCTCACCCTCGTCTGGATTGTCCGTGACTATGAAGCCCTTGAGTGGGTGCGGCCATGGATGGATGCTATCCTGCGCATGCCAAATCGCAAAGATATCCTTCGCATCCAGCTTTTCATCACCCGGCCAAAGAACCCGCGGGAGATCGTTTCAGCTTCAGCTACTGTCCAGATGTTCCCTGGTCGTCCAAACGTACCAATGTTGCTACGTAAGGAAGTCCAGGAGCAACAAGGCGCCATGATGGTGACTGTATGCGGAGCTGGTGCATTGGCCGATGATGTCAGACTAGGCGTGCGGCAAGTTCAGGATGAAGGCACAGTTGTCGACTTTGTTGAAGAGTCNATATCCTTCGCATCCAGCTTTTCATCACCCGGCCAAAGAACCCGCGGGAGATCGTTTCAGCTTCAGCTACTGTCCAGATGTTCCCTGGTCGTCCAAACGTACCAATGTTGCTACGTAAGGAAGTCCAAGAGCAACAAGGTGCCATGATGGTGACTGTATGCGGAGCTGGTGCATTGGCCGATGATGTCAGACTAGGCGTGCGGCAAGTTCAAGATGAAGGCACAGTTGTCGACTTTGTTGAAGAGTCGTTTACGTGGTAGATGGTTTTGATTTTTGTTTTGTATATATTGTGCATGGCTGGCGTCTTTGGTTAATTTCTTGCTGGGTTTGGGGATTTTTGATTTTTTCATGTCATTTTTGTTGCTTTTTTTTGGTTCCCGGTTAATTTGTCGGATGCGACGTCCTTTAGCGGAGTCTGGTCAGTCAGTCACAGATCAATTGATGTTTTGCATGATTCTGTCCAATATTGCGTATTCCGAGTCAATGTCGTCACCTATGCTCCACAATGTACATATACAAGCCCGCATTTTAGAGTCAACCTTGTTCTCACATGCGCAGGCCGATCGATTGACCGATGCACCGAATGACTTTCGGAGTCATGTTCACACCTGTATAGCCGGGAATTTTGTCAGCGTATTAGTGACATCTAGGGTATAGATGCACGGACATAGGGTTAATGTTACGTCAGGTACATTTCGGTTCCTGACTTGTACGCCCTTTGTCCCTCTCGCTCAAGACTCCCGGTTGTGACTCAAGTGGCAGTCATTAACGTATGCAACCTACAGCTTCGGTTAATGGCTCGGGCCGTTGAACCGATCGGAACGCTCGTCTGTGAATACTGTACTAGGAAGCCGGGCGTATGTACAAGTCCACATTCGCGGCTTAAGACAGTGGCTCATTTAGATCATGACTGTTTTGGTTACCTCCAACTTCCCATTACAAACGTATGACATGTCATGAGTCCGTCTATGACCCGATACATCACAGGGGCCGTTAGTTGAGTCTTATTCCGCTGTTCGCCATATGCTACTCCAAACCCTAGTGTACTAGTCTGGTTTGCGCATCCTTTTCAACCCTGATTCGGTCATCCAAAACCAAGCTTTAAAAACTCTGACCCCACCAAAGCGATCAAGGGCAAATAACCAGAATAGCCTTTCTTGAATTCCGTTATTCAGACCTATTATTCTTTTATTCAGTCGTTTGGTCACCGAAAACGAGGATATAAACCATCTTTAGAGAACACATTGTTTCCTTGAGATTTCCTCCTCAAAATATCTTTCTTTTTCATTTTTACGCTCTCTGTCTTATATATAATTCAAAATGCCTATGTAAGTCGACGTCATAAGCTTTTGGCCGTTTTCGCTTTGCTGCATCGTCACCTCGCTAACACTGCTTCTGCCAAAAGGCTCAAGGAACCCTGGAAGAAGTACAAGCCTTTCAAGCCTGTCAACCTTCCCGATCGCCAATGGCCCAACAAGACTCTCGACAAGGCGCCTAGATGGCTGTCTACTGACCTTCGTGATGGTAACCAGTCGCTGGTTGACCCCATGGTATGTGCTATACGCGAATATATGCGAAATTCTTTACCTAACCGCCTTTTTTCACTTAGAACCGCGAAGAGAAGTGGCGCTACTTCGAGATGCTCGTCGATATGGGCTACAAGGAGATTGAGGTCTCCTTCCCTTCCGCCTCCAAGACC
>JSUI01006524.1:73629-119892 GCA_000833645.1 Huntiella omanensis | reverse complement strand
AAAAAGGTGGCTGTTCTGAAGTGATATCAACCTCTTCTTGTTAGTCTTTCTCTCTTCACGCTCAACAACGTCATTACACTCTCTTTCAAAGACCGTTCGATCAACACATTCATTCAGTCCTTCTTTTCGGTGAGATTCGTCCACCAGTCACTCCTTTTTCAAATATACACAAACTTTGTCGGTTTTCCGTCAACCCACACTCTTTGTTTCTATTCCCTAGGCATCGTGCCCTGGTAAATTGAATAGCCCTTGCATCCAAGAAAGAACCTACACCCCCCTCTCCCCAAAGATTCTCGTCACGCCCTGTTGCTTCTGCACACACACTTGCAGCTTGCTTGGCTCCTNTTTGGAGTAGACATTCGCGTATAAAAAGGTGGCTGTTCTGAAGTGATATCAACCTCTTCTTGTTAGTCTTTCTCTCTTCACGCTCAACAACGTCATTACACTCTTTTTCAAAGACCGTTCGATCAACACATTCACTCAGTCCTTCTTTTCGGTGAGATTCGTCCACCAGTCACTCCTTTTTCAAATATACACAAACTTTGTCGGCTTTCCGTCAACCCACACTCTTTGTTTCTATTCCCTAGGCATCGTGCCCTGGTAAATTGAATAGCCCTTGCATCCAAGAAAGAACCTACACCCCCCCTCTCCAAAGATTCTTGTCACGCCCTGTTGCTTCTGCACACACACTTGCAGCTTGCTTGGCTCCTTGTTCCAGGAACACCCCCCCATCAGAAGACGCACGTCCCCTTGTTGACGACGCCGCTTCTTTTGCACTACCCGTGCTCGTTCAACTTCTCATTTGCCCAGAGCACGTCTTGTCAGCTATAACACACAATCTGTGCCCGCATAGATCAACGTGGTTTGACTCTCTTTTTTTTCCCTTCTTCTTTTCTTGTTCTTTCCTCATCACTCTCTTTACTGTTGATCATTCGGCCTGTCTCTTCGTTGAGTCTTTTTTCTGTCTGCTTTTTTGCCTTGTTGCAACAAACGCTCCTTTCGAAAGCCAATTAGTCCTCTTAACTACTTGGCCAGTCACTCTTTAAACTACCCATCTCAAGATCGGTATCGCCCACGCTCTTTGCTCAACAACAGCCCGAACCTTTTTCGAAAAGACCCGTATCAAAAATGCAGATTACTACCTCCTTCGCCGTGCTCGCCGGTGCCTTTGCCGCCGGTGCTGCCGCCCACCCTTCTCCCGTTGCCGCTCACGCCAAGGCCCACGCCCAGTTCCACGAGCGTGCCGCCCCCGAGTCTATTGCCGAGCGTGATGTTATCGTCGAGGTTCAGGAGTACTACATTGCCGGCAAGCCTGAGGCCGTCTCTACCGCTACCACCACCATGACTGCTACTCCTTCCACCACTTTGGCCTCGTCTACCTCCACCACCAGCTCGTCTTCTTCGTCGGCTGCTCCCACTACTACTTCTTCTTCCAGCTCTTCCGTTGCTACCAGCTCCGCCACCAAGGTTTCGTCTTCGAGCTCTGCTGCTAGTGCTACTAAGACTAGCACTTCGGCTTCCTCGACCGCTACCTCCACTGGCACTGCCCTGGAGTTCTGCTCTTCTTCTTCCAAGAAGCGCGCTACCGCTGCCGACATCAGCTACACCGGTAACACTGGTACCAGCGATGACTGGGGCTGCAACATCATGGAGGTTGACTGCTCTACCACCAGCCTGTACGACTACACCATGTCTGTTTCCACCACTGGCTCCGACTACACTTGCGCTCACTGGAACAAGATTGGTCCCGATGGTGGTGTCGACGGTTTCTGGTACTCTGCCCTGACCTTCTCCATCAGCGGTGATGAGACCAAGTGCTTCGCCTTCGAGGCCGACACCCAGGGTGGTATGTCCTGCTCTGAGGGTTCCTCCGTCAGCAAGACTAGCTACGGCCAGTACGCTGGTACCTGGGCTGAGTACGATTTCGGCTCCGGCACCAACTCTGGTAACTCCGGTTCCGATGTCTCCGTCCTGGTCGCCCAGGCTTACGACCTCGAGTTCGTTGGCATGTCCATCAAGAACCCCTCCGGCACTCTGTGCTCTTCCATCACCGCCGATGGTACCGCTTACCAGGCCTACACTTCCGGTATGGAGGATGAGGATGGTGTTGGTTGCACTGGTTACTACGATGGCCAGCTCACCGTCTCTCTCGGCTACTCTGGTTAAATTTCCCTTTGTCTAGAATATTAAGTGGTGGTGTGTCGATAGACCTGGGTGTTGTGTTGGTTTTTGGGTACCATATTGTTTTTCATTTTTTTTCTCAGTGGTGGTGGACGGCCCGGCGGTAGCTGCGGCGGATTTTCGATACCAGATTCTTGTTTTTATTTTACTGTTGCTCTGAATATATTGCATCTTTTTTTTCAAGTTTGCCCTTTGATCTGATAGTGACAGTTCGCGTGTTATACTATATCGAGATGGCGGATCGAGTCCTCCCTAATGTGACCTTCCATTTTGCATCCCTTTTGCGTTCCTGCATTATTGACTGATCCCCGAGTGTCAGTTTCACAGTAGATTATTGGGGCTGAGATGTGGCGCTTGGACTTGTGGCAACGCAAATAAAATTGCCACCGTTATGCATTGAAAATAGGGTCATATTAGGGTACTTGGTATTAGGTCATAACTACTGATATACGTCTCGGAGCCAACGTGCTACTTGATTGACTCTGCTGTCTTGACTAACAAGGTTATCGATAGGCCTACCAACAGCCCAGATTCCTTCTTCTAGAACGTGATCCCAACCCACGATTCGTTGCTGTGTAGCTGATTCGACTAGTTGAATCACAGTAGCTGCTTGTTCGATAGCTTTCCGAGCACCGTCACCAGGCTCACCATCACGACAAGCGATGAAGGGACGAAGTACACGCAGCCGTGAGACTTGAAGGAGAACCTCCAAAGCTACTCGTTGCCATTGTAACCATAACGGTCCTGTGAACCCACCTGTTCGTAAAGCTGCCGGCACGTTATGCCACCAATCAAGTAACACCGAAGCCCCGGTGATTGAGAAAGTAGCCAGTTCCTCAAGATCCTCACGTGATGCTTCGGACTGTGACCGCGTTGGATCCACACGTGTTGAAGAAACGGTAAACTGGCTATGAATGCTACCAGCCAGTACAAGCAACTCAGCACGAACATTGATGAAGTCAAGCCAATGGATAGGATCTACACTCCGATGACTAGGAGCTTTATCGTTGAGACGCGGGACATGCTTTAAAACAACCATGGGTGTCCTATCAACACGAAGGGCAAGTTCCGTCTCAGCAGAAACAAGAATAAGCCACACACGACGACCAAGTTCATTCCCTCCAGAATCAAGAGAACGGAAGGCTCCAGAGGAAAGACCAAGAATATGAGCGGTCCGGAAAACGAACGAAAGAACTTGTTGAGCCGCGTCATGTCTTGATAGACTCGTCAAATACGCCGCTATCAAAACAGCCGATTGAATCTGGACAAGATCCAACTGGTGCTTACTGAAATCCGCGGCCCAGCAAGTGTAATACTGGTTCGCCAAAGATGACGTCTGGACACGAGCCAAGGTTAATGCCAAAGCGCTGTCAATACCCCGATGACACTCCCTTGACGTCCGACCAGCCCAAGCCTCTTCAAAGTCTGTCCAGAATTCCTTCTCATCAAAGACAGGCCACACTGCAAAGGCGCCGGCAAAGAACTCTTCCAGTAGTCCTCTCTCTTCAATCTGTGACAACGGTGGACGAACGTCATGAGGTATCACCATAGGAAACGGGTTTCCTAGTTCCGGGAGGATAGGCATGTCGCGACCAAGCCGTTCCGTTAGACGATGAACGAAATACTCGAGAGATAACTGCCCATATTTCAAACAACTAATCGTCACCCCCCTCCAAACCTTTAGTGGGGAATCTGACAAATACGTCTGATCCCTCTGTGGAGAAGCCGTAGTTCCCGTTGTCGATCCGGACCCAGATCCCGGCCGATGTTCAAGCTGTCCTTTAAGTTCCGTGACGGCTCTTCTCAACTTTTCGATCTCCCTATACACAGTCAGCTTCGATATCACCACACAAAAATGTATAAACCTACCTCACAGCTCCAGTCAAATCCTTAAATTCATGCTCAATCTCATTCCCGCACGTCTTCCCTGCCTCCCGACATCTCCGACACGGTCGGGATTCTTCGCATT
The DNA here is from genome assembly GCA_000833645.1 of Huntiella omanensis. Taxonomy (NCBI): domain Eukaryota; kingdom Fungi; phylum Ascomycota; class Sordariomycetes; order Microascales; family Ceratocystidaceae; genus Huntiella; species Huntiella omanensis. The sequence continues at coordinate 115,742 of JSUI01006524.1, read as the reverse complement.
TAACCCTAGATCTTCGACAATTATCACACGCCTTGCGAATCTGATGTCTCTTAGGCCTCTGTTGCCCTTGTGATGATTGAAATGTAGTAAACATATTGTAGTTGGTACATACTTATCATCCAAACAATGTCTCACAAATTGCGCATCACAACAGCTTATATCGATTACTGAGATTAGTCATGTCCGCGTGTAAGTGGGTTTAACCCTTGATAAGCAACGGAGGTGACTCCGGGCCGGATTCGGTCGGCCCCACTTTATGTCTCACTACAAAACACGAAATAACTTGGTGCATCCCAACTTCATCAGCCTTGTGGCGCAGTGGAAGCGCGCCGGGCTCATAACCCGGAGGTCCCTTGATCGAAACAAGGCAATGCTAGCAAGTTTACTTTTTTGGTAATTTTTTTGGAGGGGAAGAGAAATCATCACAGTATTATTACGACATGTATGTATAGAAACATTAGGCTTAAACCTTTTCAGTAGTCGGCTTGATCTCAGGGGCCACAAAGACATCAGCGATGGTCTCATCACTGAACTTCAAGTCCTCTTCAAGAGGGACGGTATCCTTGATACGCATGAAGATGATGGGGGCGCCAATGATGAGAGCGCCGGCGAGAAGACCCCACTGTGGATGGTTAGTAACTGTATACGTGAGAGGTGATTCCTAGATAAACTTACAGTAGCGCCAAATATCCTGTCAATGGATACCTTGCTAGAATCCATAGCCCACCAAATCGCAGCAAAGGCGCTTTGAAGACTCTTGTAGATACCAGCCAAGTTAGCAGCCTTACGACCAGAGTTCGACAACGAACCCATGAACCAGTAAACACTCGTCTGCCAAAGGGCATCATAGAAGCCGTAGAAGAAGAACAAGAACATAGGCCCAATGTACTTGCGTCCAACAGACCAATCCATCTTTTGATAGTCATCAGCCGAAGCCTCGGAACGAGTCGCTTGGTCCTTCTGATACGCCCAACCTCCACCCCAGATAGCAAAGGTGAAGACACAAAGAGCAGCCCAGGCAATCCGAGCACGAGTGGAACGACCGATCTTTTGGAAATCAAGAAGATACCCGTAGCACATGGCGCCAATGATCTGGGCGAGCCAGTAGAGAAGATTGTTCAAAGCACGAGTCCGAGTGGTGAAATACAAGACGTTCATCTGGTTGAGTTGGTATGTGTAGAAGACATTGGAAGCCATGAACATAGGGAAGAGAAGGATAACCCACGGGTCTCCAGCAACAGTCTCGTAAAGACCCTTGATTTCAGACTTCCAAGTGGGGTTCTTCATAAGAATAACCTTGGAGCCATCGGCACGGATAACCTTTTGGGCATCACAAATGCCAAGGGCCAAGATGGCTCCGAAAAGCGTCAAGGCTAGGAAACCGGCATAAGTTCCGTCAGTCACGGGGCCAGCTTCCTTGTGGATGTTTTGGCCGAGAGGGATCTACATGTAACACGGAAGTTAGTAATGTCCGGAGTCCGAAGTCCGGTGATGCAGAAAACACTTACCAAAGCACCAACGACGGCACCCATGTTGAAGATACCCCAGAACCATGAGATGTACTTTCCCTTGCTCTCCTCGGTAGGATAACTCATCATGATAGCACCCTGAGCAGTCCATAGCAAACCAGCACAAACACCCAACATGGCACCAGCAAACACCAAGTACCCGACATTAGCAGTGTGATTGTAGCACAAGAAGGCCGAGACGTAAATGGCATATCCCACACCTCCCATGGCCAAAGTAACTCTCAACCCCAGCACATTAGCGATAGTCCCCGCAAAGAAAGCAACAACAGCAAAAGTCGAGTTCAAGGCCGTATTAGCCTTAGCCGCCGGCTGGGGATCAACCTGGCCACCACCGCCCATGCCACTAAGGGCATTGAACATACCCGGACACATGAAGCAGACCATGGAGACCATGAACAACTGCACCGCCGGCGAGGCATACCAAAGCTGGCGTCCAAAGACATTGAACTTGCGATATTGCCAACCAGATGGAAGCTCCGTGGAGCCTTCATAGGGTGGTGGCAAGGTAGCAGCTTTTTCAAGCTTGGCGACAGGGGCCTGCTTCTCATCGGGAACAACCGATTTATCGGGATCGGACATGGTGTATGAACGGACGAACGGACCGGACGTATATATGAGGAGAAATCGAGAACAGAAAAGATGGAATGTGGGGAATGACAGATGTCAATGAAGAAGGAGAAATACCCAGTGCCAAGGTTTTGGGGATTTCTCGACGGCCCAAATAGGGAGAGAGAACTGGGCTTTTCAGGGGAGGAATAGGTGGATGAATTAGCCGTGCAGTGAACGTCGTGTGACACGCCACAGAGCACAGAAGTTGAGAACGGAGACTTTTTTTTGTCTTATCCTAGACAATCTGTGAATCTCCCAAACGAAGGAATTACTGAAGATAAAGAAAGAAAAGAAAGAAGCCAAGAACGTAAGCGTGAAGAGAAGAACAAGAAGGAAGACAAAAAAAAGAACAATGACACACGACGTGTGTACCTCTTTATCCCTTTTCAAAACATACGTACTTCATCACCATAACTCCTCTTACAAGAACCACACAACTGAGTAATCACCAACGACGTCGTTTTCACTATCAAGTGCCCGATAACCAACCCAACAATGCAACTACCCAGATCGAGACACACCGGAAGACTCAAGCACGATAACAGAAAAGCGCCCGTCTCTCGTATGTAAGTAAGAAATGGGGGTCCAATAACAAGTCATATGGGACATCTGTCAGACTTGTTATCAAGCGAGACGTTGTGACGTTACGGTACTTTCCCTGTGATTTGGAGTGCGTGCATGCAAGTGTTGATTATATCCCTTTTGTCTTGGATCAGGGTATGTATAGTTACCAAGATTGCGTATAATCCGTCCCTCGGTTCCTCGGTCGTTTAGGTATCCTCGAGATTCCCTTTTGTTTTGCCCAGTCAAGGTGCTATCTATTCAGATTGTCTAGCTATCCGTTTAACCACCCCAATCAGGCTGTCTTAGAGTCCGTGTCCACCCCGTATCTGCAATCCCCCGGACCCTCATTTTTAGCTTACACACTAAATTTCTCCAAACTCGAACCTAAAACTGTAACCATCCAACCATGATATCCTCGTACAATCTATATATGTATACACACGATAGTAACAAGAAAAAGGATACTCCTTCGTTCTGTACATCATTCACCTCAAATCTATCGCGTCATAATCCCAAGAAAAATCCTCCAAATAAAGAAAGAGAAACTCCCAACGTCATGTATACCGCCACTTTCCCACATCCTTCCTTATCAGTACCCCCAGAACCAAAAAAAAGCAAGCCCCACTTACCAAATTAAGCAACTGTTCCTTATGTCTGCACCAACACCAAAATTGACAATAAAAAGGCATCGCACTTGGCGATATAGTATTGTGTGTCACGTGACTAAATATCTACTCCAACTCCCAAATGTATATATGTACACAAACTTCATGATTCATACGAACCAGAGAAAAAAAAAAAAGAAAAAAAAAGCCAAGGCTGGGTATCAAAGAGTGCACAAGGCCAATCAGAACAAGAAACAACCAAAGTCCCAAAAAAGCAAGTAAAAAAATCCGTACAACGTTGCCATCATCGTCTCACACGTCCATGCATCCTTCTTGGAATCCTCAAAAAAAAAAAGGAAAAAAAAAAACTTGGGAATCACAAGATTTAGTTCCCAGTAGGCGCCACACTGCCCTGTCTATCTCTCGACTTCCACGGGAAGAAATCCGTCAAGGGCGTCAACCCCGGTGTTGGTGGCGGCTGATCAATAGCCGCCTGTCGTGCAATAGCCGTTGCAATCTCACGAGGTTCAAGTTTCAGACTTTGTCTGTAGTACGTCACCTGCACGTTACTCTGGTCATTCCCATGGACACGGTCAAGGTTTGCGGTGATCCATTCTTGGAGCTCGGGAACCTCGTTGAACCGATAGGGGATTTGGAAACGTTGCAGTTCGCCAATGATCTTGGCGGTACGAGCGTGCTTATCAAAGTTGATAACTGTGATACCGTTGTCACCATCAGTGCGGGGTGATGATGGGACAGATCCGGGACCTTCCTCGGGGATGGTCTCGGGAGTCTTGGAATGGAGTTGGCGGGTAGCTTGGTTACCAATGTCGACAAAGGTGAGATCCGTCAGATACATACCCAAGAATGGCAAACACGGAGGAACATGATCGTGGAGCTTGGCGCGAAGAGCCTTGTGGTTATGTTGGGGCTCAACGACGGCCTGAAGCTGTTTAAGAACATCGCGACGCTTGGGAGAAATGAGTTCCCAGGTACGACGAAGACGGGTAATAGTACTACTGTTAAGACGGCAGATAATAGCCATTAACCCGTCATAGTTGTTAAGCTCATAAAGCTGCTGGGAAATCTTAATCCACTGTTTAATAGCCGCAGCACGCTTCTTCACTTCAGTGTAACCCAGGATATTCTCCGCGACAAAGTTAGATAGATCGGTAGAAAGGGTCGACATTGCCTTGACATTAGGCGCATCAACACCACCATTCTTCATCCACTGGGACCCAAGTAACTCCTCAGGCATAATAGAGCTGAAGATTTGCATCTGCTTCATGGTAAGTTGACGAGCAAACTCAAGTGGGTCAAAGTCCATGATAGCAGGAGAAGCACCTCCCGATTTCCAAGCCGACAAGGCACTAGAAATTCCACGGCTCATAATCGCAGCGGGCAGCGGAGTATCCGGTGGTATATAAGCTCCAATAGCAGTATTCGTCTTTCCCATGGAAGAAACAAGACGAGGAACCAATGAGCCCTGGTCTGAAACTCTCTTGGCCAATTCAATCAATCGACGACCAGCAGCGGGCAAAACCGCCGATAACCGACCATCAGCAAACGGCACAATAACCTCCAAAGCCGCCCGATCAGTAACATCTCTCCAATGCGACTCCATCCACCCCTTGAAAGCGTTATAAACACGAAGACGCACCGGACTCGCCATGTTAGGAGCCCCCGCGACATAATCGAACCGCTCGACCAGCGCCTTGGCGAATCGCACAGGCGTACAGAATAATCTAAAGGTAAGGTAAAAGGTCGATACAAACATCGCATCAGGCGTAGACTCATGGGTAGTCAACCGTTCAATCAAAGCTGGAAGTGTACCGCCGGTGACCTGTCCCTCCCTGTTAAACATCAATTGGTGGGCAAAAGTCTGGGCTAGCAGGTTATTCTCCAACTCCTCATGTTCATTCTCATCCGAGCCGCCCTGCGATCCACTATTTGTGCTCAAGCCGGAAATCGAAGGCATATTGCGTGGTCCATCAGGCGTGGTCGCACGAGTCGACGTGTGTGACATAAGGCTAGTTTCGGAGTCCCGGTTAAGATAACCACCATTACTACCCAAGCTAGAATTAGCGGATTCGAAAGTCGGCGATGTTTGAAAGTCGGTGGTGGTTTCTTGACTGGCGCGTTGGGAAGATGTGGAGATTTGAGGAAGTGGTGGGAGAGATAATCGAGTACTATCAACGGATTGCCTTTGACGAGATGATCGTGGAGAATCGTGGATTGATTCACGGACGGACCCGGCGTCACCGGTACTTTGTGGTACGATGGTCGCGGTGTCTTGTCTGGAGTCGGCGCGAGAACTTGAGCCGCTGCGGTCCATGGCGGGGAACGTCTCGGATGCATTTGGCGTCATTACGGATACCTCGGGGACAGCCGGTAGAGCCTTTTGAAGAGATGCCACAGAGAAACTATCAGCAGTCGAGTATTGTGTTGTCGACGCATCACTATAAGTATCCGTGACAGATGAAGAAACGACACTTCCACCATCAGCGGCTTCTGATACTGGTGGTGTTGTGTCCTCCTTGACAGCATCGAGCATGGACAAGTCAATACCCAAAGTCCACTCCTCCAACTCAAACTCAAAGTCGCCAATACGCTCAATAACCCACTTTGTTTTCGCCACACAGTCACCAGCCGCCTTAACGCAGCCCGTAGCCGCGGCTATCAACACGCCATTTTGCTGAGGCATAACCACATCTGCCTCCTCCTGACTCTTGACAATATCGTGGCCAGCAAAGACCAACTCCTGTATCCGTTCAAACATGGATTCGCGCGCAGCCCGTAGGATATCAGCGCTAACGGTAGTCTGGAAACACACAACGTCAACAACTGCTAAAAGACCACCACCCGAGGTAGCAGATTGTTTGATAGAAAGCACCAACTCGGGTCTCGACTGCGACTGGAACTGAAGACGACCAATGAAGGAACCAAGATGTGACAAAAAAGTATCGTGACTCTTGCTTAAGCGCTCAGAAACAAGATGCTGCGGTACGGAAAGAGAAGAAGGCCCAGCAATACTCATACGGTGAGAAATGCCAGTGGATAATCTATGCACGCGCATGGAGCCGGCAAACGACAATCGATTATTACTAACGGCGGTATTACGAAGACCAGGCGAACTCATGCCCGAGAAGCGTCTGTTTGACGCTGAGACACCACTTGTGCCGCTGCCAAACGACGCGAGTGATTGGTTTCGAGACGAGTGTGGACTACGGGAACCTGCAGATCTTCCGGTTGAATGTGGCGTGCGCCCATCAAAAGCCGAGTTGTCAGATGGAGGAGTAGGCGGAATATAGCCTTCTAGTGCGGGCGAAACTGACACTGCGGGGGGGATTCTATGGCGTCGATCCTCGAGATATAAGTCTAGGAAACGAACGCCTTTAAGGACGATTTTGTAGGCCTTGAGAATCATCTCGTCAATGATATCGTTTAGGTGCTGTGGTGGTGAGAGGGTTCCGCGTTGACATTCTGGTAGTTTCTTTGCGGTTTTGACGAGGGCGGAGAGCTCTGAGAGGAGAGACTTGCGACCGCGACGCATGTAGTCGTTGCGCTTGATGGTTGGCGACTCGCGCGTGAGACATTGTGTTTGGTCCTGTAAATGAGTAACACGGGGGTTTGTTAGTTTAATGCGCCACAAGCGCCATGGAGAATGCGGAGATGTAAGAGGAGGTGTCTTACCAGGAGAAATCGTACACCTGCAATCAGGCCCTTCATGAATTCTTGGTTCCCAAAGATCTCCTCGTCATTGACTGACGTGCTACGTAGTAAATCCCAAAAGTTGAGGAGGGCAGCTAGTAGATTTCGCATTTCATCTGGATCATACGGCTCACAATAGTTTGTTGGTAACCAGCCACGCGCACCAGTTGAAAGTAATGCGCCATCAGCCCATCCGTTTGTATGTATAGAATGCACCATGATGACATCACCCTCGGCTAACGGCAAAGTGACACTAGCATCGTTGGAGGACAAATTCGGAGTAAAAGGAAATATTGAGCGGAGAAAGTTGTGAAAGACAGGAGGTGCGTTTTGAATCTGTTCTTCTTCGTCGACGTCTTCGGTTTCATATTGATTATCTTCCTGGTTTGGTTGCGGCTCAAACTCTTCACCACCAGTGTGAGGGGTTGCAGGCGGTGTTATTTGAGACTGGGCCAAGATGTCTGAGCCGGATGGAGAGAAGAGAAAAGACCCATCATTTGGATGTAATGAATCTGAAAAAGCTGGTGAATTTTGTGCAGAATGATAAATTTGAGAATGACGATGTGATGGGCTTCGTTGTTGGTAACCCGGCTGTAATGAGCCATTATCTTGTGCATATTGTGAAGGTCCGAGGTTACTACGTCCAAGAGTAAGCGGGGCCACCTGGGCGCTATTCCGGCCCATTGACGGCGATGCCATAGTCGCAGATTGGGCCTGACTAGAAGTTCGTGGAGACGACGTAGGTGTCGTGTCTGGTTGGACTAGACTCTCGTTGAATGGCTGTTGCATCATAGCTGGAAGTACCAAACTGAATGCGCAATTGGCAAGATCCACACAATCATGGGCGTATTCGAATGGATAAGACCGGATTTGGGGAGAGAGGCCAGTTTGCGCAACAGCGGAGTTGCTGTTCGGCTCCGAAGCGTCAATGACGCGGGTAGAGACGGAGATTTATCGATTTTAAATTGTCGTTTTGAGGTTTAGTTAAGGTTGGAATGTACAGAATAACGGAACCCGGGATTACTTTTTTCTTGTTTGACGGGCTAATTCGAGTGTTGAAGTGAAAGAAAGTGTCTTGAAGCTTTGTTAAGCTAGTCGTTGATACTCGTTAAAGTGTGTCTTTTGTATGTCTTATGACAGTACAGTCTAAGATTCTGGTTGAGTGTATATGAAGTATGTCTGTAAAAGAAGCCTTTATAATGAGACTGAGTCAGGGTACAAAAGTCTATGATTGTACGTCTGTGGCTGTATTGAGTGAATTGGTGAAATGGCAAACGGACATCAGTTTAAAAGTCGTGACTCTGATGATGATGTAAAGAAGAAGAAAAGATTCAATGATGTTAATAGCAAGTCATAAAAGAAGAAGAAAAGGAATTGATCAAGACAAAATGGAACAAGGCAACAAGAGAACAATGTCAATGTCAAAGTCGACAATTCCTTTACAATCCAAAAGAAATAAAGGTTCCAAAAACGAAAGAAAAAAAAGAGAGAAAAAGACCAAAGTGAAAAGCAAAAGTCGAGGGCACGTCAGCACTTGTTAAGGAGATTTCCCTTGTCAGAACAGCAAGCACCAAGGCGTCTTTTTTTATTTTCCCTGGTCTTGCGTGGTCAAGCTTTCCAATACTAGGCTGCTGGCAAAGGGTGAAGGAGAGAACGGTGACGAGAGTTTAGGGAAACAGATCTCTCGGCGAGGGACCCCTTGGAAGGAGTCTCTTTGGATTGGTGGTGGGGGGCGTGTATCTAGACATTTTGGGGGTGTACTGGTTTGTGCGTCGAGACGACAAGCGAGGATCAAGAACGAGACGACGAGGATTCTTGGGGGCGTATATGGGGTTTATTTTGGTGGAAAGAATATAGAGAACCAAGTCGGAGAACAGTGTATGTACAACGTCTACTCTGGCTTGGTTTGGTAGGTGACTATAGAAGACGACGAACAGGCAATGTCAGTGCCATATATGTCAACAAATATAGTATATAGAAGAAGATCAAGCACTGGTGAGATAACTTCGGGTGAGTCTTGGTATATACGCTATAGTCTCGGTGGGTTCCGAGTACTTTATGAAAAAAGTGCGGAGCAAACCATGTAGGAAACGTCGTATGCAAATCTAAAGACACGTGTGCAGGTATAAGTGTTTGGATATATACATAATGGACGGCACAAAAGTGAACAAATAGCCTTGTAACTATACAATCTGATGACAATAATCCAAAGTGGGGTTCAAGCTGATGATCAAAGCATTGTATGTAGATTTCTCTACTTTGGGTACCAAATCCACGACATTGATCGATAGATCTGCCCTCGTTACCATAAAGGCAATAACCAAAAAGTTCTCCATCGAGTCCAGTGTAACAAGTAATTATTTTTTTGTTCTTGGTTTAGTTTTAGGAAAGAAGCATAAGCTATCCAGACAAGGTAAAGACAGACGTAAAGGATTGCCGGTGGTTTGGAAACTAGCGGACGCCACGGCACATTTGGGGCGTACAATGGACACAAAATAATGATTTTGATTTGCGACTTTGAATAAAGAAAGAAAAAAAAGAGGTGCAGGTGGTGTCTAGGGTGATCTGGACTTTAGCTTGACACTAGCCAAGAGACTCTAGTAGTAAGCGAGGTGTGTATATTTTTTGTAGGATTGAGTTTTTTTGAGGGTGTGAATTTAGTGTCGGGAGAAAAACGGGTATGATGGGATTTATTTTGAAGAGGACGGAATATGGAAAGAGATGACGTGGGTTTTTGTATGTTGTATGTATGAATTCCGTTCCGAGGCTTGAATGAATGGATGTATGTACGTATGTTCTTACTAAATGTGTTTATATAAAAGACTTGATTGTGGTTCTTCGTCTATCATCATCAATCAAGATACATAGTTAAGCGCCAATGATTTACAAAAAAAGCAAGTTTTCTACCCTGTTAACGGGAGGTTCAATCGAACTGGGGTATATCCGAGAAGTACATACAAATATCATAAAGTTAACGACTGACGAACATGTGAGATTTTTACTATATATGTATGTAGGTACATACATGAATTGATCCAATCTGTCGGTTTGGAAAGTTACATTGCATAAAGTATTTACATGTATCTAGACGTTTTTAGTATCTTGAATAGACGGGCGATGACTGAGCAATGGGCATCAAAGTAATTACAACGCATGGCTTGTTAGATTCCGGTGACAAACTATGTGGGCTGTGCTTGTTATAATTCATGCGATATGGAAACATTCAAAGAGACATTAGAAGCATAGAATACAAAAGAAAGGATATCAATGAACAAGAAGTATGTCATCTAGACCAACATATTCATAACCCCTTCTTCTTTCAAGAAAGTAATCACCAAAACTTGAAGCAATTCATGAAACCATAGCTACGTCCGAGACCATCACAGAATATCCATAGAATCCAAGATAAAACCAGCACAGATGCAAGTTTCAATTTGCCATGTGTTGTGCATGTTCTCCCTCTTCCGTAGATAGAATAAGCATGTGCGTAGTTTTACCGAAGCTCCAAAATGCGATTACGGTGGATGTCAAAATGGAAGGTGGTGTATTGTATGTATGACTGGATAACACATGTACATATATAGACAAGAAATATCACCTGCACCGCTGTGGCTTTCGGAGGTTTTGGATATCTGGCGTTTTCAAGATATTGGTGTATGTATATGATAGGTTCACGCCCGTGTGGCGAAAGAATCAGGAACGTTATTCCTGCGTTGAATGCAGGACGCGGGAGAGTAGGTAAGCAGAACCAACAAGTGCAGATTGAGCTTTTTTTTCTAGGAGAATACACACTGGTGATATCGAAAATATACCTCGTTTTTCATAGTCCCTATATCATGTTAACAACAAAACTTCAAGATCACTTCATGTGGTCAAGTTTCTTTCATTCTGACTCCCTGGGTGACTAGTTCTCCCTTATTGTGCACATTGTTCCCTATGTTCATAGCAAGGGTTTTAGTTATAACTTAGTCCCATGACTTACATATACAGTTCTGATTACCTAAGGCTATGAACAAAAGTTGGCTTCTATATAACATGAACTAAGAATCTCGACTGGTCTACTGATTTATTACCATAATTGGTATGTGCCCACCATGTCTCTTCAAATAATCCCCAGAATTATACAGAACACTTTACATTGTATGTATGTACAATACACTACGTTATGTTATACCCACCGCCCCGGTTCAACCCGCTCTGACCAAAAAGCCAATCGACCGTCCCTAGACAAATTCCGACGATTTAGCTTCAGGTCCATAGAAAAGAACGTCAGGGATTTCCCCCCAAAAATCAGGGTATCCCACGATTGCCCTCGCCACTCGCCCTCCCCTCTCGCTCGTCTATCCGACTTTCATGAACGACGAGTTCTTTTTCTATGTATTTTTGAACGAGCGAGCGAGTTTTCTAGGTTACGGGGCGTTGAAGAAGACCTTGGAAGTCTACATACATACCATGATACGATACGATACGTTGATTCACATACTGGTGAGAGAAACTTCACTCTGGTTCGGTTCAACGGTGAAACTAGGAGACTAAATAAAGCTCCGGCGGAGTCCCCGTTTAACCCAGTCTTCTTCATACTTTTTTGATTCCCATGATATCGTGAAACGAGGTTGGNAAGTCTACATACATACCATGATACGATACGATACGTTGATTCACATACTGGTGAGAGAAACTTCACTCTGGTTCGGTTCAACGGTGAAACTAGGAGACTAAATAAAGCTCCGGCGGAGTCCCCGTTTGACCCAGTCTTCTTCATACTTTTTGATTCCCATGATATCGTGAAACGAGGTTGGATGAACTAGCAAGATACGCGGAGTTATTTCGTCGGAATATTATAACCCTATATAAACCCTACAATTGACCAGGTTAAACGCGTGGATCTTGTACATACATAGCCCCTTTTCAAGCTGGAGGGAACTTGTTATTCCAAATTGTATTTGCCACAAGTAGCTGGAGGAATTTTTTGTGGATATTGATATGTGACGACGGAAAGAATGCGCTTTTTATGTTGAAAGAACATAATAGATGTGATGATAATCCACACCTGAAGGATATCACAAGCTGTGGATGTATCTTTGTATGTACATACGGAGTTCTTGACTTTAGTGGACCCCATCTTTTGTCTCTGTCTATATCAATGTTCTGTGTAATCTCCGGATAGGACGACNTACATAGCCCCTTTTCAAGCTGGAGGGAACTTGTTATTCCAAATTGTATTTGCCACAAGTAGCTGGAGGAATTTTTTGTGGATATTGATATGTGACTACGGAAAGAATGCGCTTTTTATGTTGAAAGAACATAATAGATGTGATGATAATCCACACCTGAAAGATATCACAAGCTGTGGATGTATCTTTGTACATATGTACATACGGAGTTCTTGACTTTAGTGGGCCCCATCTTTTGTCTCTGTCTATATCAATGTTCTGTGTAATCTCCGGATAGGACGACCTTCCCGGTTTGGAAAAACGGCGGCATATATAGTGGATAGAAAGAGAAAGCGCGCACAGTCAAGAAAGGATTGACAAGATTACAACAAAGTGAGGACATGTCTCTCTAGTTGTCTTTTACATAAATGTCGTGCAGACTCCTCACCTTAGTCCCAAAGACCGTGCTCCTAACTGGACAAGTCTAGAATGTCCTTTCCTTCAAGTCATCAAACGCACCGGGCATGAAGAGAATACACGAAGCGACAAAGTAAATATTGGTACATAAGGATAAGGCGACATCGGATTGTGGGCTTGCAGATGGCATCGGACCATTTATATGTGGTTTTTATAGGGCCTGTGTGTTGAAATCTTAGAGACGTCCAAGATATGTCTGTTTTGGGCATGAGCGATTATCTTGAAAGAGAATTAGGTATAACGGGGCTGAATATACCGGAGACCTCGTGTATGGTCGGAGCCGGCATAGTACATAGTAGTAGACCGGGCTTGATGTTTGTTGGATATCTATGGTACGACGTGTTTTCACGAGTCAGAAATTAGATGGTCATAGCAATGCTTTGGTAGCTAGCGTAGCGTGTCAAAGGAATAAAGGAAGCTAAAGCAAGTTTGTTTGATGGTTCCTGCTATGTACAACATATGTATGCACATACAACTTGGTGTCATCATGCAGACATCCGTATGTATCATGACGTTGTTACTACTCTAGCGTGTAGTTTGCATATGCAAAGCAATCCATAATCCATTAAAAAAAAGGGGCTCCCACAAACTCCATCCATCACAACCACCGTCACAAAGTCACAAAACCCTCAAAGCTGAACATCCAACAAACCAAATAGGGTTAATCAACACCAACTAGGGTCAGGTCACAACAATGGTTCGTTAACTCGTGTTTGTCGCGTTGAGCTAGCAGGGTATATGAATTATGATCGGCGACGGACAAATGTTGAAACGAATTATTGAAGGTGAGTGAGAGACGAGAGAAAGAAGGAGGGGCACCAAACATCAAGAAAAGATGGAAAGTCGGACGACTTCAATGAGAATGAGGTTGTCATGACGTCGGATTGATAGAATCTAGGGATAAGCCCTTTTGTAAGTTATCAAGGAAAATAGGGAGTTTCTAGTTTGCTGGATTCAAGTTGTGGGATGTTAGGGTATCTATTAGGGTTACATCGATATGCGGGGCCAAAGGTTAGTTGATAAAATTGTAAACTTACATAAATCACGCCATACATGCTCACTTATGTACATATGTACACTACTATTTACTGTCCCTAGTTTTGAATTCAGAATATTTCAAAGATATAGATGCGAAAGAGATTAGACGGAGGAGTTCATCGGATCGGATACTTTGATTGGTTGATTTTTTCTGGTAGGAAACCTTAAAGAGAAACAAAAAATAAATTGGACTATGAAATATCGCAGTTGCGCGGCGGTTATCACGATTTCTTTTTTGGTGAGATGTGATATCTTTGGGTGTTTTGATTGAAGGGGTGAATATGGAAGGTGTATGCGTGGGTAGGTGACTTGTAGATTTTGAGTTGACGGGTGGATGCGAAAAGACTGTGCCTTGAGGCGATCTGTTGGTTGAATAATACGGTCAAAGAATGAGGTCTAAGAAACCGCTCATCAACTTGAATCACCCCACTGATTGGTCAAATATTCCAACCAGATCCCCAAGAACCTCCACTATCACCAAACAAGTAGTATACAACCCAAATGACGTCATACCATTATATCCATCTAAAACCACTTACAAAAACAAGCTACCCCGCCTATTCCGCAAAGAAAGTCCCTCACACGGCCGAATCCGTCTTTATACTACCCGAATCCGGTATCGCGCCGGGAACAATCTAACCCGACAAAGCAGCAGGAATGTGTTACTAAGCTAGTTAAGTACTTGAGAGGAATCCGGAATATCAATGATTCGCTGAAAAGACTGGTCTGACCGGATGGAGGAATGTAAAGTCTTGGTTGTCTGAGCCGTTGGAGACCAGCTGAAGAGTCGTACATATGTATGTATGTATAAGAAGCACTTTGTATGGTCTTGTAGTCATGTAGTTCCACTCTCTTGCTCCTTGTTCTGTACCTTCAAAAATGACATCACCAAATATACCTCCGGGGTTCTCCCCCATCAATACAAATCAACCCTCAACATACTCCGAACCCGCAGATCCCGCCCCACTAGCCCGTCGTCATTCCTCCCGATATAACCTCGACTCCGCCAACTTTGACGCCGAAACCCGCCGGGATCTATCACGGGTCGCCACCGCTTTATCCCGTCCTGATCGTGCCTATGGCGCCCACTTTGACGATGCTGAATCTTTCCGTCCCCAATTCGAAAATGACCCTGAGTTAGACCCGACTTCTCCCGACTTTAAACTTGCGAAATGGATGCAGGCTCATGTTAAGTTGGCTAAGAAGGAGGGTATCCAGATTGCATATTCCGGACTTGCCTTTAGGAATTTGAGTATTGCCGGAACCGGAGAGGCTATTAGGTTACAAGATACAGTAGTCAGCTATCTCATCTCCCCCATCCGAAGCATCTTCAAACTAGCCTCCAAAAAGACTGAAGCCAAGCCTATCCTTCGCAACTTCCAAGGACTCCTATACCCCGGCGAACTCCTAATTGTCCTTGGCCGTCCCGGCTCCGGCTGTTCCACCCTTCTCAAAACTGTAACCGGCGAACTTCACGGTCTCCAACAAGATCCTAACTCTCTAATCCATTACCATGGAATCCCCCAAGACACCATGATCAAAGAGTTCAAAGGCGAGGCAATCTATAACCAAGAAGTCGATAAACACTTCCCCCATCTCACCGTCGGAGAAACCCTCGAGTTCGCAGCTGCCGTTCGCACTCCCCATAAAAGACCCTTAGGTCTCCCCCGTGCCACCTTTTGCAAGAGAGCTGCGCAGATTGTCATGGCTGCGTGTGGCCTATCGCATACCTATAACACCAAAGTAGGCAACGACTTTGTCCGTGGCGTATCAGGAGGTGAACGGAAGCGTGTCAGTATTGCCGAGATGATGCTTGCCGGATCTCCCCTTTCCGCATGGGACAATTCCACGCGTGGTCTCGACTCTGCTACGGCTTTGAAATTCGTCCAGGCACTTCGTTTCGCAGCTGATTTCCGCGAGTCTGTCCATTTAGTAGCTATTTATCAAGCGTCGCAGGCAATCTATGACCTCTTCGATAAGGCTGTTGTTCTCTATGAAGGGAGAGAAATCTACTTTGGTCCTGCGGCGAATGCTCGTGCCTATTTTGAACGGATGGGCTGGGTTTGTCCACCGCGTCAAACAACGGGGGACTTTCTTACCTCGGTGACGAACCCGGGGGAACGTAAAGCTAGAGAGGGCATGGAGAGACAGGTTCCGAGGACCCCGGATGAGTTCCGTGAGTACTGGGAGACATCTCCTGAGTATGCAGAGTTACAAGCTGCCCTTGACAAATATGAACAAGACCACCCTATCGACAAACACGGCGAGGATGCCAAGGCCCTTCAAGAGGGGAAGAACCAACGTCAAATGAAGCATGTTCCTAAACAGTCCCCATATATTGTCTCTCTAGGCATGCAAGTCCGCCTCTGCACTAAACGCGCCTACCAACGCATATGGAACGACCGAACATCCACCGTCATTGAAATGCT
The DNA here is from genome assembly GCA_000833645.1 of Huntiella omanensis. Classification (NCBI taxonomy): domain Eukaryota; kingdom Fungi; phylum Ascomycota; class Sordariomycetes; order Microascales; family Ceratocystidaceae; genus Huntiella; species Huntiella omanensis. The sequence goes on along the minus strand of JSUI01006524.1, from coordinate 99,627 downwards.
CATGCAATTAATCATCGGGCTCATCCTCGGGTCCATTTTTTATAAAACCCCCCACGCCACTGTGGGTTTCTACGGTCGTGGCTCTGTGATTTTCCAAGCCGTCCTTCTGGCAGCTTTGAATGCTATTGGTGAGATTACCAAGTTATACGAACAGCGACCTATTGTTGAGAAACATCATTCGTATGCTTTTTACTTCCCTTGTACGGAGGCTATTGCGGGGATTGTATCAGATATCCCGATCAAGTTTTGTGCGTCGGTGATTTTCAATTGTACAATCTACTTCATGGCAGATTTGAACCGGACACCGGGCCATTTCTTCCTTTTCTTCTTCGTCACGCTACTTATGAAATTCGTCATGAGCGCCGTCTTCCGATCCATGGCTGCCGTGACAAAGACTGTTTCTCAAGCCATGGCGCTCGCGGGTGTCTTGATTCTCATGTTGGTTATATACACTGGTTTCGTGATTCACCAGCCCCAAATGCATAAGTGGTTCTACTGGATGCGCTGGATTAACCCGGTTTACTACGCCTTTGAAACGTTAATGGCTAATGAGTTCCACGGTCAGGAATATACCTGTTCGGAAATCATCCCGTCGTATTCGCCGAATATTGGAGACTCGTGGATTTGTAACTCGGTGGGCTCTCGACCTGGTCAGTATACTGTCAATGGCGACGATTTCATGTGGGATTCATATCAATATAAATGGGCTCACGCCTGGAGAAACGTCGGTATCTTAATCGGTTGGATGGTCGCTTGTATGGTGTTATACTTTATGGCAGTCGAACTCAACTCCAAAACCACATCTACCGCCGAAGTCCTCGTCTTCCAACACGGCAAAGTCCCAAAACATCTTGAATCCGGCCGTGACGAAAACGTCGAAGCCGTGTCTAAAGAACAATCTAGCCCCTCCTCCGGCGAAAATGAAACTGCTGTTATCCCTCCGCAAAAGGACATCTTCACATGGCGTGACGTGGTTTATGATATCCAGATTAAAGGGACGCCTAGACGTCTTTTGGATAACGTTGCGGGATGGGTTAAACCTGGGACTTTGACGGCGTTGATGGGTGTTTCTGGTGCTGGAAAGACGACACTTTTAGATGTCTTGGCGCAGAGAACCACGATGGGTGTTATCACCGGTGACATGTTTGTCAATGGAAAACCGTTAGATTCAAGTTTCCAACGGAAAACAGGCTACGTCCAACAACAAGGTAAGTTTCTTCATCACCACTCTTCAAATGACATACTAACGTAAATACCATAAAGACCTCCACCTCCACACCGCCACAGTCCGTGAATCCCTCCGCTTCTCCGCCGACCTCCGCCAACCGCCCTCTGTAAGCCAAGCCGAGAAATACGCCTACGTAGATGAAGTCATCGCGATGCTCGGCATGGAAGACTTCGCCGATGCAGTCGTCGGAGTCCCCGGAGAAGGTCTCAACGTCGAACAACGGAAACTTCTCACCATTGGCGTAGAACTTGCCGCTAAGCCGAAACTTCTTCTTTTCCTGGATGAACCTACCTCCGGTCTTGACTCGCAATCTTCATGGGCAATCTGTGCGTTCCTTCGGAAACTAGCTGATGCGAATCAAGCTGTTCTATGTACTGTTCATCAACCATCCGCCATCCTCTTCCAACAATTCGATCGTCTTCTTTTCCTAGCTAAGGGTGGTAAAACAGTGTACTTTGGCGATATTGGTCCTAACTCCCGCACTATGCTCGACTACTTTGAATCTCACGGGTCCCGAGTCTGCGATGACGATGAGAACCCCGCGGAATTCATGCTCGAGGTGGTAAATAACGGGAAGAACGATAAAGGAGAAGATTGGCATGATGTATGGAAACAATCGGATGAAGCCGCCGCTGTACAAACTGAAATCGACAAGATCCATACAGAGAAGGCTCAAGAACCAGTTGCGGGCAAGGAAGAGGATAGAGCGCACGCTGAATTCGCAATGCCGTTTTTCCCACAACTTAAGGCGTGTACTGTTCGTGTTTTCCAGCAATATTGGAGAATGCCAAGCTACATCTTCGCCAAGTTCTTCCTCGGTACGGCCGCCGGTTTATTCATCGGGTTTTCCTTCTTTAATTCGAAATCCTCTCTGGCTGGTCTTCAAAACGGCATGTTCGCAGTGTTCATGGTAATCACCATCTTCTCGACAATCGTCCAACAAATCCACCCACACTTCGTAACACAACGATCTCTCTATGAAGTCCGTGAACGTCCGTCCAAGGCATACTCATGGAAAGTCTTCATCATAGCCAACGTCATCGTCGAACTTCCATTCCAAATCATAACCGGGATTCTCGCCTTTGCCTGTTTCTACTACCCTACAATGGGCATCCAATCGTCCGAACGGCAAGGTATCGTTTTACTCTACTGTGTCCAACTAATGCTCTACGCTTCCTCCTTTGCCCAAATGACTATTGCTGCCCTACCAAATGCGGAAACGGCCTCGTCGATTGTTACTTTGTTGGTCATCATGATGATTTCGTTCTGTGGTGTGTTACAGACGCCGAGTGCATTGCCGGGTTTCTGGAAGTTTATGTATCGGGTTTCACCGTTTACTTACTGGATTGGAGGGATCGTTGCCACGATTCTACATGAGCGGCGTGTAATCTGTTCATCTGAAGAGACGTCAGTTTTCGATCCGCCTGATGGGATGACTTGTGGAACGTACATGGCCCCATATCTCGAATACGCCCCTGGGACTCTTCAGAATCCTGAAGCTACCAGCTCATGTAAATATTGTTCTGTCTCTCTAGCCGACCAATACCTGGCGCCTAGTAAGATCTTCTGGTCCGATCGTTGGAGAAATTTTGGAATTGTCTGGGCGTATGTGTTGTTTAACGTGTTTATTGCTGTCATGACGTATTGGCTTTTCCGGGTCCGGAAGAATAAGAAGAAGGATAAGAAGGAGAAACCAATGTCGGAGAAACAGAGGGCTAGTAATGGTCCTGTTCCGTTGACAAAGTAGATTGCTTTTTTAAGAAACCTTAACGCACAGAACTTGTAAACGTGGTTCTGTGTAGATTTTGTCTAAGACACATAGTTAAATAGTTATTCACCCCAAGTATTCTTCCATAACCGTTCAAATAGAGACTCTTCCTTTGTGATCTTCTCAGGCTCATTCCGACTCTTAGGTACCTTGAAACACTTTTCAAATTCCCCATCAACAGTGAAATAGCCTCTTCTAGAAACACTCGGAGCCACAATATTATAAGCTCTTACATCGCCATTCAACCTACTAACCTCCTTCTCAACAAACTCCATCATAGCGCTTCTAAACTTCTTTTCATCATCCTGACTCCGTCTCCAAGAGTCCCCCAAGACATCTCTAAATCTCCCCACGGCCTTCTCAATTCTCATCTGTCTCTCAATCCACTCTGGTCGTCCTCCTTGCCCCTTAACAACATCATTCATAATCACGGTAGTCTACAAACCAGTCAGTCAGATTCACCACGTCCATAATCAATATACATACCATATCAACAACCCCATTATCACGACCAACAGAAACCCCAACACCCTTTTTAATTCCCAAGAAACTTCCTTTTCTCATCCCTTCTTCAATCTTATCATTAGCTACTCCTGCAAGACCGCCAAGAGCATATGCCATTGGTCGGGCTTCAGGGTCATATCTAGAAGCAAAGTATTCTTTTCGAGCTGCCCGTTCGGCGTCTTCCGTTGAAAGAACTTGTGGCTGAGAGGGTATCTCTGATAGAATGGATTCCTGTATGGCCGATGATAGTCCACTCTCTGCAAGAATCTTCTTTGCTCGTTCAGGAGACGCTGTTGAAAGTGACTCTTTCGTGACCTCGATTAATCTCTGTGTTAAAGCCGAAGTCTCACCCTCCTTTGGCCCTTTCATTGACATCCATCGTATCCCACTTTGAACTCTTGTAAACCTCACTATTCGTTGCATTTTGGTGCATATTAGAAGACTAAATCATCAACTTTTCTCCTCTGTGCTACACTTTCACATACACCCAAAACTAGTAACCCTAAATGACGTCATGACAATATCCTCCTTATTAACAGTTACAAACCCACTATCTAAAATACAAACAAAGAACAAAAGAAATCCCGAATATCGAGTCCACGTAGACAATAATCTACTCTCCTAATCCCAATCCTCTCCTCTATCTCCACCCATGAACATCCGAAAACGGATTCGCATCAACAACCGGACTTTGAACTCCAGTAGTAACCCCAACATCCTCAACCTGAACCCTAAGAACTCTCTCTCTACCCCCTCTGACCCGCTGAAGTCTTCTTCTCCCAAACTCATCAGCGCGAACTCTAGAATCCACCGCAGTAACAGGGCTATCTGGACCAAAGATACTTTCCTACGCATCAGTCGTTCCAGGAGCCACAGGGCCAGTTGCCCGAGCATATCCCTCGCGAGGCCCGCTGATATCCCGCCCTAACGATTGTTTCTCATCAGTAGCAAAGGATGTCCGGAGTGTCGCGAGACGGATAGAGTCGGAGTTGCCCGTTGTATTCCGCGTGCTAGGGCCAGCGGCGGGGCTGTATACGTCGGTGGGGGTGTATGTGGGAGGATCATCGGCAAATTGGAAGGATCCCCCGGTTTCACCGCGGGGTTTACCGGGCGCGAGCATCTTGATGAACATGCGGAGAATTCCAATCATGACGATGAGAAGGTAGCAAAGAAGAACACCAAAGGAGATTAGAGCTTCGGTGACGATGGCGTTTTGGAGCTTGGTGATTATCTTGTTGACGGCCTCGCTGATCTCATCGCTAGTGGTACTAGCCGGGCTAGACAAGAAAGATCCAAGGTCCGAGTCGCCTGAGATACTGTCGTTGGCTCCCAAGGAAAAGACGTCCTCCGGGAACATGGGAAGAGTAACATTTGCCTGGTCGTGAATCCAGGTAAGGCCCTTCTGAACAGACTCAACCTTAAGCCCAATAACACAATAGACAACATCGGAAATAACCTGCTCCAGAATCGACCCGTTAAACGCCGTATTCAACGCAGTTTCCATGTAGCCCGTAAACGTGTTCAACGTATCATTGATAGCCGTAGTCCCGTTCGAAACCCAGCCCAAAAGATCCTCGTTAATCTCCGTGTTCAAATCAGTCATGACTTGGTTCCCTCCCGCAGCCCACTCGGCACTAGAGTTTCTCAAAGCACCAACCACGTTCTCTGCAAAGTCACCAACCTGGGCACTCAATGCAGGCGCCTCCTTTTGGATAGCACGAAGGATGATCCACTGACAGAAACACGAAAAGAACCCGGCAATGGCAACGGCGAGAACCAACAAGGCCGGCGTAGTCGTCATGTAAGCCCAAGCCCAACGCATCAAGATCTGAGATTCGCCGCTGAATCTAGAAGCAAGCTTAATACCCCAAATGGAAGAATGCGGCCGCGACACAATATAGACCACATCCATAGGGTCAAACTGTGACGTTCCTACCAGGCGAGCATTATCAGAATCCCGACGCCACCGACGAATTTCCATCCACCCCATAGGAACCATGACGGCAATAGCGAGAATAACGAGAATGACGATGAATCCGATACGGAAGTCCCGGGCAATCTTGTATAAACCGGTAAAGAAGCTATCGATGCTGTCGTTATCAGAGCAAAACGTAAGCTGTTCTTTGGCGGTAACCGGGAAAGCCGAGCGGTTGAAAGAGTAGTTTTTGTATTTATCCTCAATGAGGTTCTTGATAAGATCAAAGGGGATAGAAACAGCCTCTTCAGTGGCATTCTTCACCTCAGCAAAGGTAGGGATATCATCGTTAAGCTTGTTCAAAGCAGTCAACCATGACGTACTGTTGATGGAAATATTCTTGAGCTCCGAAATTTCAGAAGTAAAGTTAACCGTGGGGATATCAGACAACAAACTGCCGAAAACCGAGTTCTCTATCTCGTCAACAAAAGAATTGATGGTGTCCTGTAGAGAAGTAGCCGCACTCCCAATGGAGTCAGCTACAGCGTCGATGCCCTTGTTCATGGCGTCTGTAACTTCTTTAGTCACGTTGCTGGCGGCGTAAAGACCGGTATGGACAAGATTAGTGACAAGACAGACATAAGTGTTGGTCATCATGCCAATGACAAAGAGAATTAGGTTCTCAACGACAGTCAAGGCAAGGTCCATTGTGGCAACCATGCTATCAACGGCCTTTTCGATACCAGAAGCAGCCATGTCGTTGACGCCATTCGAAAGATAATGCGGCATAGAAGCAAAAGAGCTCCCGATATCCTCAACCTTGGTACAGGCCGAAAGCGCCTTCTCCTTGGCATCCCCAATGTTATCATGCAGAGTACCAATAGTAAGAAGGGTCTTCACCAAGATGAGGACCAAAAAGACAGTCCACCTGTTAAAAGGCAGCTGTGAAAGCCTAGCAGGCAAGCCCAGGTAAGGCTTAGTACCATGTTGTATAGTGTTTATATTGTTCTTGGGAAGGTCGTGTAATTTTGCAATGTCGACTGTTTCAGTGCGGAGAATGGACGGGACAGCGGGGAATCGAGATTCGCTGTCGCGATGAAGGCTACTAGGGCCGAAAGCCATTTTTACGGCTGAAAGCCAGGCTTGAAATGTGAATGAATGGAGACCCAGATGATGGGATGTATGCAGATTTAGTTGGTCGGTCAACGAACAACTTGAGTGATTGATGTGATGAAACAGAACGATGCGAATGAAATGCAGACGAGATTTATGCTAGATGAAAATGCGGTTATTAGAAAATGAAGAGAAGAAGAAGAAGACAAAGTCCATCTCATCATTCACGTCCAACTTACAGTCTTGTAGTAAAAGCCCACACAAACTAAAAATCCCTACAAAGAGAGTAGAAAAAGAGAAGAAAGAAACTGAAGTCAAGACAAAGAAACCCAGAAATAGAAACCCCACCAAAAGAATTTTACTCTAGGTAAGAGCAAAAACGAAAAAAAAGAAGATGACGATGCAAAATGAAGACACACAAATGAAAATGATTCTGAGAAAAAAAGGAAAGAACATACGTCCTCATCGTCAATATTCACGAGGAGGTGTAGTTTCCTATATAGGAAGTATACGATTCCATGGGAAGGACGAATGGGCCCCACTTTTGGGGGGTTTACTGGCTATGAAGTGTTTGTTTTACAGGTGCCTGGCTATGTGTGTAAGCGCCGAGGCGCGGATGGCGGCAGGTTAGACAAGACGGTTTTGATGCGGCGGTTACGATGGAGGATGAGAACCAATTGATTGGGGATTATTTCCTGGGATTAGAAGGACGGTTTTGAAAGTGTAGATCTTGGGGTTTTTGGGGTTCTTTGGTTGTGAAGAATTACTGTTGAATAAGCAGGTACTCACTGATGTCATTTCTCAGATGTCAGGGTTGACTTGTCAAAAATAGCTTTGTGTGGAAATCCCTACATACCCACATAGGGTTGTCAAGGGTTACAAAAGGATGAACAAAGTTAAAAGGCAAACTTTATAGCGCTCCGTCATCCCGATTTGTCAATGACGAAGAGGCAAGTCATGAGGTGTATATGTATGTCGTACATACATATGTAATTACATTCGTGACACTTGAGCAAATGTCATTTTTTCGGATTCGATTATCAAGACTAACCGGACTTGACACCGACGAGGACATGGCACATAGATGCGTATACATGGCGGTGTCACGCCGGAAATCGGTGACCCAATTAGGAAAAATCGGTGATGAATGAACGGGGTTACTGTTCATGTGCGGCTATACAGTCGGGTTAAACAGGATTGAATCGGCTGAGTGATTTTGATGATAATCAATCGGTATACATGTTCACAAGATACAAAATATGATAACGGATTTGTGATAAGGCAATTTGTTTGTGGATTTGTGTGCTATGTAACTAAAACATACTAAGAAATAAAGAAATCAAAAAAGAGGTTGTAATCCAAACGTACTGTAAACCAAGGAACCAATCTATTAAAACAAGTCAAGTCAAGCAAACACAAAACAATCCAAACAAAACCATAAAACCAGAGCATACTTAGAACAAAGAAGTATACCCATCAACATCCATAACCGACTCCTCTCCATCCTCCATATACGGAGCCCGGTAGTTTCCAAAGTTTCCATCCCGAAGAGTATCCCCCTCAGTCTCCGGGATAGACCCCATAGTATCGTAAACGCCCTCATAAGGGGAAATTCTCACACCGCCTTGAGCCGGGCCTGCATATGGCCGGGAGTTCCGTGGTGGGTGGACATCAGCGGAGGATGTCTTGGGAGTGCGTTGTTTCGGTGAGAGGTGAGGCCGGGGAGATGCCGAGACGTGGCTTCCGCGGCGGGATCGTGGGTGGTCGTAGGTGGGGGTTTGTGGTGTTGGTGGGTAGTTTGTGTAGTTGACTGGGTAGTTGACTGAGTAGTTCATTGGGTATGTTGATGGCGAGTGTTGAGGGGAGATGTGGCCGTACATCGGGGCCGAGTAGATTGGGCTTGGGTGGAGATATACTGGCCGGTTGATAGAAGCGATGTACTCTTGATACGCATCGTTCTTAGTCTGCCACGCCGAAATATAACTCCTCAACTCCCGAAGAAGCTCTCTCTCCAACTCCGCAGTGGTAAGTCTCGCATTGGACGGATCATAGATCACCAAGGTAGTCTCAATTTTAGAGCCATCCGGCTTAGCCCAGAAAGAAGTATTGATATGACCATGACGGGAAGCGTGCTGGCGCTGGGCACACCGAGGACATTCAGTAGCCCATGGGTCTGATTGTGCTTGGGCTGTGAGACTGACGATTCGACGAACTTCAGATGGGTTGATGGTGGGAGTGTGAAGAAGACGGAATGAGTAGAAGAAGTGACGATGTTTGCAAAGACGGAAGGTGTTGTAGAAGTAGTCAAGGACGTGCAAGGAGGAGACCGGTGGGGTCGGCAATGGGGCAGTATAAGCGGACATTGCGAAGATGATTTGATTGAAGAATGAGATAGATAGATAGATAGATGTTGAATAAGAACTGAAGTATCAAAGATGATGTGAATCAAACAAGAGACGATAGAATGAAGAGTAAATCCAAAGTCAACTTCCTCTCAAGACCCGGGGCTCTCGGTTCTTTTATATGGTTTTAGACCCCGGTCATTCTGCCTAAGTTGTATTAACTACACACTGGTGTCTACTTCTTACTTTGCATAAAGAATTGAATACACCACTTCAAGGCCCTGTAAGCAACTTCTTTACTGTCTAAACCACTATAAGTCGGGCCCTTGTACATACATACATACAAATGTAAGAGAAATCCTTTGATTTTCTTGCTTACGCCGGATTGTAACTACATGCGTAGGTATGTAGGCTCCAATGATAGTTGACCAAGATGCCAGGTATGACCAGATCGATCAGACATATCCATTAGTTGTACATCTGGCAATAACTACTCACCTACCTATACTACCTACGTACATACCTACCCATCACCGGAACCACCTATATAACAAACTCCAAACATGTCCCACGGAACCTCCAAATCAAACGTCAACCGTAAAACACACAGACAAACAATCCAATTAACCTTTTTTTGCCCCCCGTCATCCACAGCCCGTCCTGCATCATGCACCCCATCATCATCTATCCCGTCAAACCCTTGTCCCACCTCACTCAAACCGGGCGACAACCCTAATATCCCCCGAGTCATAACGGTCTAATCGATTTGACATCCTTGTCAAGGCTAACTGGAGGCCGCAGTGGTACTTTTCTTTTTCTTTTGCAACGCTGGATGGTTGATGGTGTACTAAAGGGAGAAAGATATCGGGCGTTTTGGGGGGCTTTGCGGGAGTGGGGCAGTGTTTTGGGATAGGGTACATAAAGGGAAGTTTGGGGGCCGAATGGAAGAGGCCGCTGTAGTGTAGTATTGGGGACTACGTGGTGTTGATGCGGNCCAAATCAAACGTCAACCGTAAAACACACAGACAAACAATCCAATTAACCTTTTTTTGCCCCCCGTCATCCACAGCCCGTCCTGCATCATGCACCCCATCATCATCTATCCCGTCAAACCCTTGTCCCACCTCACCCAAACCGGGCGACAACCCTAATCTCACCCGAGTCATACCGGTCTAATCGATTTGACATCCTTGTCAAGGCTAACTGGAGGCCGCAGTGGTACTTTTCTTTTCCTTTTGCAACGCTGGATGGTTGATGGTGTACTAAAGGGAGAGAGATATCGGGCGTTTTGGGGGGCTTTGTGGGAGTGGGGCAGTGTTTTGGGATAGGGTACATATAGGGAAGTTTGGGGGCCGAATGGAAGAGGCCGCTGTAGTGTAGTATTGGGGACTACGTGGTGTTGATGCGGAAAGCCCAGAAATGGGATTTCATGTCAGAGAGGAAGAGGGAGAAGGGTAAGATGGACCTGCATTGTTGACACCTCCTCCACGGCAAGATGAATCTGTAGATGGATGGCGGGATAGTGGCTATGTTACCAACACCCAGAGACCACGCCGGGCGGAACAAGGGCAAGGGGCGGAGCACCCGATATACAAATATACAACCAACTCATCCATCAAACGTGACCGAATACATTACACCCGTGACTATCCCACGATAACCCTCATGACGTAAAATACCCTCAATTGACTCTTCCCCTTCTTTGTCCGAATTCGTCATGCCGACTCATTGCATGTAGGCATCTACAATTCCCTTTCCCTTGGCTCATTTCCAGACTAAAATCTATTCTCCACACCGGTCGATCCTTACGTACGAAAAAAGGCACAATGCGCAACAGGCCTAGTAAGGGTCTACTAACCCTCACGTGACGAGAATAATAAACCTCAATCTACCGAATTTCGTCATCATCATCCACAAACAACACCACCCAACCAAACCAAAATGTCTCGTCTTCTCCGCCTACCAATTTTCCGCTGCGGCACCACCCGCGTCGTATCCCGCACCTACGCTACTAAACCCCCCATTATTACTCCCGGGCCACCCCGTCTCCCGGCCGCCGAACAAGCTGAATTCGAGCGTCTCCAGCGCCTAGCTGCCTCGGCTATGACGAACCCCAATCTAGCTCGTTCTATGGCTGCTGCCACGGGCGATTCATCTATGCTTGAATCTATTGACTTGACCGCTGCCGATGCTGCTGTTGCCGCCGAGGCCGCTGATCAAGAGAGTGGGGGGATCTTTAGAGGCGCGAAGCCTGAGTTTGCCGGAGATGTGAACCCCAAGACCGGTGAAGTTGGTGGTCCCAAGAATGAGCCGCTTAGATGGGGAGGACAAAGTGATTGGAGTTTCAACGGACGGGCAACCGACTTTTAGTTAATTAATTAAGAATACATTTTACTATGCTGAATTATTACCCCATCTAAACCGCAATTGCATCTGCCTTACTCTTCCCCTTTTCTTTTCTTTTCTCTGCTTCCATCTTTGCCTCTTCACGTTCCTTGATCAACGACTGCTTCGTCTCATCAAACCCTCTTTGCATCCTTTCTCTCCGTGCTTTTCCGCGTACCCATGTACTCAACTTGGCTCCGTTCTCAACCCATCGTATTTGCTCCACCTTAAAGCTCAGTCCGTCATGGTTCGCTCCAAAAGCTCGCGACATCAGACCAAAGCGTGCCGTAGAAGAGTATGTTTCTAATTTGGGAAGGATGCGCACTGTGACATGAAGATCCCGGTTTAACTTGATAGGCACCGGTCCAGTCGATGGCGGCTCCTTCAAAACATCTGCTTGTTCGTAGCCTATGCGCTTCTCTTCAAGTGCTGCAAGTGCCTTCTTGCGTTCTCCTGGTTTCGCCGATGCCAGTGCCAGACTGGGATCTTCTTGCCCAAGACCGACATCTAAACCAAGAAGACTGACATCCACATGTTCTGGCCACTCCCCACGAATCCAACCACTATGAATACAAGCTGCAATGACATCACTGTCGTCCGTGTATATATCCGTTCCCCAAATAGCACGTCTGGCTGTGATCTCCTCACGAGCAGCCGAAGCTAAATGAACTCGGGGAATCTTGACAATCAGAGTACAGTTCTCCTTGCCTTTGATCATGCTCAACGGCAAAGGTCTAGGATTCGACCGGTATCCACGGTTGGTCGGGTTGGTGGGAACTAACCGCTCGGGCACAAGCCTAGACTCANCACGAATCCAACCACTATGAATACAAGCTGCAATGACATCACTGTCGTCCGTGTATATATCCGTTCCCCAAATAGCACGTCTGGCTGTGATCTCCTCACGAGCAGCCGAAGCTAAATGAACTCGGGGGATCTTGACAATCAGGGTACAGTTCTCCTTGCCTTTGATCATACTCAACGGCAAAGGTCTAGGATTCGACCGGTATCCACGGTTGGTCGGGTTGGTGGGAACCAATCGCTCGGGTACAAGTCTAGACTCATACAATATATCGCCAAGATGGTACGAAGGCTTATCGGCTAAAGTCTCTAAAACAGCTTCCGACAGAACCACAATTGGTTTTTGCTTGGGGATAACAACCGGTGGGGGTGCAACCAACTGTACAGAGTTCCCACTTGTCTCAGGTCGTACGACATGTTTTTGCTGCAGTGTCTCCGCTGCAGCCTGAGCCTCTGCGGCTTCGGCCGCCTTCGTAGATTTAATCGCTTGGCCGTCGGGCCCATGATGGTGATGGTGGTGGTGATGGCGACTAGAAGCAGCAGCGTTAGCCTTTGACTCTACCGGATTCTCGACCGAAAAGACATACTGATGATGGTGATGTGGGGCGTGTTGATGCGTCTTTACACGCTTTGCCTTGCCCCCTGATGCCCGCGCGTCCTCATCAACCGGAGCTTCATCGCGGCTCTTCTTTTTCCGTCCCTTGGTACGGGGATCTGCGGCATCGCCGGTAGCTTCATGACTACCAGTAGCAAAGCTCGAAGTCACAGGACTAGAGAGACCTAACGAGGGATTCAGACCAGAAAAGACCCTGTTAAACTCGGATTTGATACCCGCATCAGCTGCTGGTCCCGGCATCAAAGGCTGGGCTCCTTGTACCGCCTGAGGGAGAGGGGAGCTGCGGCCCTTGTTGCGGTTGCTTTCCTGAATAGCCAATAGGCTGTTACTACGCTGGAGCATTGGAGCAACAGAATGCTCTTCGGGCTTGATGCGCTGCTGTTGAGCTGGGTCGTAAGGGGCAGAAGTGGGGTTACTAGTCGGGCCTGGGCCGCCATGAGAGGCCGGAGGCATGTTGCCGTATTGAACCGGGGGTTGTCTTGAGCCACTTTCCTGATGCTGCTCATGTCGCGGAGGACCCGGGAGAGAAGAGTGCATAGACCGTTGCTGATGTTGCACATGATGGGGAGGTGGACCAGAACCAGGCATCACATTCATGCGAGACCGCTCTGGGGACCGAAGATACTCATTGTGCATTGGTGGGCCATTCGCTTGTGGATGCATGAATCTCTCTGATGGCTGCGTCGACTGTTGTTGTTGCTGCTGTCCTGGATGTCCTGGATGCTGATGAGGGGCCGGACCGGGCCGTTGGCGCGGAGACTGGCTTGGCTGCTGTTGTGAGGGGTACTGAGGACCACCGTGACTTGGGTACTGACCGGGACCGTTAGGCGGATAGTCATGTTGCCGCATCTGACCAGGCTGATTGTAGTGTGGCCGTGGGGCGTCATAGCCGGGTCGCTGCCAATGTCCTGCGTCCGGACCACGTCCATACTGACTTGGTGGCGGACCTCCCCTTCCCTGCCCATAATCCGGACCTTGCTGAGACTGCATGCGAGGATCTGGTCCAGGTGGACCTCTTTCCCGAACAGAAGGGGCCCTCGACCGAGGATCTTGATCCGGACGCTCATACTGAAATCTAGTCTCATACCCCATTTGCATTGGCGCTCTTCCTGGCTCCTCCCTGCGGTAGTGATCTTGAACATGTCTTGGTGGCTCTTCACCTGGTCGGGGCATAGGATACGCCTTTGGCTGGCTAGACGGTCTCGACGGCGGCGGAACTGAACCTCCTGGTGGTGCTTGTGACATGCTGGCTCTGACGGCAGCTTCCCTCGCAGCAACGTCTCTGGGATCAGCCAACTGCATAGATCTTTGTTGTTGTGGCGGCGGTGGACCTTGAGGGTGGTACTGCGGAGTGTTGTAACGCCCGGGCTCTTGCTTGTAAACATTCCGAGGTGATGTATGGGTACTGCGGCTCGGATCGAAACGACCTTGTTCTGGAGTTCGTGGCCGACCATAATGTCCCTGGTATTCTTGCGGTGGCATCTGGCTGGGAGGACCTTGTGGAGGGCCTTGCTGTGGAGGACCAGGCGGGCCCTGGGGATGTTGCATTCTCGGAGACGCGTAGTTGTTGGACGGAGGGCCCTGAGCCGGTCCACTTGGGTAACCATGTGGGGGGCCGGAGGGTCCAGGCGCGTCACGGGAAGCCCCACCACCAAGCATGGCAGATATCGACATCGAACTAGACGTGGTACCTGAAGTGCGAGATCCCAATGCCGGAAGTTCACGGCCTCCCATGTATCCAAGACCAGGCGACGGCTGTGGCGGACGCGTTTGAGCGGGCGGTTGCGAATAGTTATACGGCGGTCGGCCTCCTCTGGGCGGTTGCCCCGAGGGCTGCGTTGGTGATTGCGGAGGTGGCATACTACGGTCGAGTGGGTTTAACCCCGGTGGCGCTGACGAAGCACTATGGTGTCGGGTATGAATTGGCGGGGCTATCGGTAGCGCGGGCTGATCACCTGGATAAACGCGGGTAGAGTAAGGATCGGATGGGCCGTCGTGAGGGCGCGCTTTGTCGAAAATTGGCGCGGCATACGTTGATTGGTGTCCGGGAGGTGGGGCAGAAGAAGTTGTCGGATATGAAGGACGCCCGTATAATGACGATGCCGGTGGCGGCGCAGAATTGCTCGGCAGGGAGTGTGAATAAGAATGAGAGGCGTGTGGATGTGACGGATGGGGAGAACTTGACGCAGACGAAACTGAAGAAAGAGAAGTTTGTGGCGCTTGTGGCGGCGGCAGAGGCATAGGCGGCTGGGAGTTTCTTGAAAAGCGCTCCTTCAGTGAATCCATAATTGCGGGATTGAAGAATCAAAGCAATGTGGAGTTCCTTCGTTTTTTTTTTGGTAGGAGCTGGCACTTGCGGGATAAAGCCTGGTAGCCTTGTTTCTCCTGCTCAATTCAACCCAAATTTTCGTGCCTTTCCAGATGGGGAATGAATTTGCAGCTTCCCGCTCGTACAAAAACAGTAGTCGTAACGGATGATTGGTGCCTCGTTGCGTCGAAAATGGAAACCAATGATCTTGTGCGACCTGTATACACTATAAGCATAAGCCCTGTCGGCGACAACTCTTGTTTGCGACAGAATGCGAGTTTTTGTCGCTGGCGATGGTTGATGACAAGAGATATAGACTCGCTCGTTCCCTTTTGTCGCCCTTGTGCTCTTTACACTGCAGACGGTTGGCGGTGAGTGACAAGGGAAGGAAGCAGCCAGGGCGCAACCAAAGTGGCAGGAATCCGCAAAATCAGAAGAAACCCACGCCAGAGGACGCAATCGATAGCCTTCGGTCAGCCAATCAGTGCCGGCAGGATCCAAGCTAGAGTGGATCTTGATGCGACCGAGTGAAAGCTTGGACACTAGAACAGGTACGCAAGCGCGGAAACTCGAGCAACTTTGGTGGTGGCGGCTTTGTCGTGCGTGTGCGCGAAAAGACTTGCAGCGGTAGACGATTATTGGAGTGCGTGGGGTGCGTGCGTGCGAGCTGCGGGTGCTTTTGGGTAGGCGATGTATCTGAGCACAAGCGGGCGATTAGGTAGACTGCAAGATGATGCGGAGAGAAGAATGAATCTGGTGATGACGAGGTTGAAGTTGTTTCTTGTTGTCGCGTGAATCGAAAGTGACAGTGTCTCAAGCTTGCTGCATCTGCGACGTGATGCTGGGAGGATAATTGAATGGGCCAGGGTGTAATAACCAGGATCAGGCTTAAATTGCGCGGCTGAAATCAAGAGCGCGGGCGGGATTTGAAGCGGACGGAATGGTAAAAGTAGAAAACGTCGAGAACTTGTAGAGATGTCGTCGATGTCTATAGACTAACTTGGTAACACAGTCGTTATAAAAGTCGATGTCTATAAATGGTAGGTATCGCAGGATGAAAAGGTAGGGTGGTATGTCGAGGTAGTTACCCTTTTTTATAGTCGCGAGTATTCGAAGGCGGGGTTCGTAACCAATTTTAGGTTGCNAGAGATGTCGTCGATGTCTATAGACTAACTTGGTAACACAGTCGTTATAAAAGTCGATGTCTATAAATGGTAGGTATCGCAGGATGAAAAGGTAGGGTGGTATGTCGAGGTAGTTACCCTTTTTTTATGATCGCGAGTGTTCGAAGGCGGGGTTCGTAACCAATTTTAGGTTGCGAAAGATTCTAGAAGAAGTGAATTATGGAGAAGAAGAAGAGGACTCGAGAATACGCGTCTGGTTAAAGTATGCAAGATACGAATGTAAAAACGGCTCGCAGGAAAAAGAAGATTAAAAAGACAAACAAGGAAAAAGAGAAACGAGACACTGTCTTTGCGTAAAGTAGCGAAAAAGTGTAATTAGCCAATGTCAATATGCACCAAAGTATGCCTTTTGCCGCCAAGAAGAAGGCGGTGACTTGTGCTACGAAGAAAGGGAGGGTGGTCAGCGGAACAAGGGGGCAAGTGACATGAGCTTGCAGCTACAAAAGGGAAGAGTATAAACGTCTACAGGTAACGAGGTGATTTGATCTGGTCGAGTTTGTTGTCACGGGTTTGGAGGTGGTGCGTTGACGAATTGACGATCTTTTGGGGATCGCCGGGGGCACAGACCGAATGGGGAATTAACATATTCTTTGGCTGTTTTCCAAGGTTCCATTGAGATGACTGGTACGGATGGCTACTATGCAGCCTTCTAATGCCACTCTATGGCGGCTCTGAAAGTGACGTCAATCTGACAATGCTGCCAGACAAACCTAACATTGGGGAAACTTGATGGTGACCGGTCACCCTAGACTGGCCAGCCTCTTGTTTGTTATCTTGTTATCTACCAAAGGTCGTCACTTGAAGTCGTATGACAATGTGACCCTAGTAGACCCTAATGGTATTGGATGTCCATCCTGTGGGGAATTCCACCTCGAGGGATCACCCAAAAAGTTGACAAAAAGGGGCCCAAGTGGAATGGTTGGAGAGATACATTCTGACAGTCGAATAACAGAATTCTTGAATTGTCGGAGCTTTGTATTCCGGATCACCGATTAAGCTCGGCATCAAGGGGTATAGACCCCACCAATCCCTCGAGGATTACAACTCAGCCACCGGAACATAAGCTCTAAGTGGGGTTTCTAGGCACAATTGACGTCTAGTTTATGTAGTGTGAATATCTAAATAGCAAGATTCCATTCAACAATTCTAGAAATCTTCATAAGAATCTGAACTGGCAACTCCGTCCTTGGCTCTATCTCTCGCCAAGGCATTACCAAGAAATCTGCCCCACTCCACGTGGACAGACACCAATACCTTCTCCGCCATCCGAGACCGCTTACCTATATACACATGTTCTCCGCAGTCTCTCGTCCCTAGCTAAAGCCCAGCCACATCCCCCGGAGGATTCAATTCCATACAGTGAGCGAGACAAACTAGCTTCTTCCACCGATTTTTTTTGCGGGGGAAGGCGGTGACGGATGGTTCATGAGTTGCCCAATTCGGTTGGGGACAAGGAAATAGGATTCGGGGTTGTGTTGGAACCCGGGTATGACGGGTTAGTTAGTTGCTGACATTATTCGTGAGCAGATACTTGATATGGATGTTGTCTCCTTTTTTTCACTTTTTTTTCTTTCTGGTCATGTTGGTGCTGTAGTTTCTGTGCGGCGTAGATACTCTTTTTGATTTTTTTGAAAATTTTCGTTTGTGGCGTTGAATATCGCCTTGTTTTCTTTTACATATTATTGCTCTTGCGAGTTAGTCTTTATATATCTATCGAGTCTGGACTGTCTGCTCGGGCCAACTAGTTGTGACTCTTGTAGTTACTGATTATCGATATTCTATCAGACCCCACGTGCCACATGCTGTGCTATTGTGCGACACAGCCAAATCTCGAACCTCTTCTCCCCAAATCCCCCGCTGTTGTCTTTGATTCGTCCCACGTTTCCGTCATTGCCGCATGATCGACTCCGACAGAAGATAACGAACCTCCGCTTACCACCTCTTCTCTTTGAACTTTCGTCATCATGTCGCAAACACTGACTATGGCGGCCGTTACCGACTCGGTCAATGTCGAGCTCGATTCCCTCGACCAGCCGGAATCGAAAAACGAACGTCCCCAGTCTACCACGGGTAACCACGCCGTCGACCAGTTTCTTGATTCTGCCCGTAATGCGACGGAAAAGGAACACAGCATGACTTTGGCTCAGGGTCTGAAAATGTACCCCAAGGCCATCATGTGGAGTATGCTTATTTCGACCTGTATTGTAATGGAAGGTTACGATGTCTGTCTGATCAACAACTTTTACGCCTTTGATCAGTTTAACCGCAAGTACGGTACCCAATTGGCCGATGGAACTTGGGAGATCCCCGCAAGATGGCAGGCTGGTCTTAGTAACGGAGCCAACGTCGGTGAGCTCATTGGTCTCTTGATCAACGGCTGGGCTTCCGAGCGCTTTGGTTACAGATATACCGTTATTGCTTGTCTTCTTGCGATTTGTGCCTTCACTTCTATCTTCTTCACCGCTCAAAACGTCGAAACTCTTCTTGTTGCTGAGATTCTTTGTGGTATCCCATGGGGTGTTTTCCAAACTTTGACCATCACTTACGCCAGTGAGGTTTGCCCTGTTGCCATGCGCGGCTACCTTACCACCTACGTCAACTTCTGCTGGGGTCTCGGCCAGGAAATCGGTATTGGAGTATTGATGTCCATGTTGAACCGTGATGATGAATGGGCTTATCGTATTCCTTATGCTCTGCAGTGGATGTGGCCTGTCCCTCTTATGATTGGTATCTGGTTTGCGCCTGAGTCTCCCTGGTGGTTAGTCCGCAAGGGTCGCATTGAAGAGGCCAAGCACTCTCTTGACCGTCTCGTCACTCGCACTCCCGATGGCAACTTTGACACTGATGAGACTGTCGCTATGATGGTACACACTCAGATGCTTGAGACTCAAACTACTAAGGGTGCCACATACTGGGATTGCTTCAAGGGAACTGACTTCCGGAGAACTGAAATCGTGTGCATGGTTTGGGCTATCCAGAATCTTTCTGGTAACTCGTTTTCCAACTATTCGACTTACTTCCTCAAGCAGGCTGGGCTTTCGGAGAACCTGTCTTATGCTTTTGCCCTTGGTCAATATGCCATCAACATGGTTGGTGTCTTTGGTGCTTGGTTCATGATGAGTCTGGGAATTGGTCGTCGCGCGCTGTACCTTTATGGTCTGTGTGGTTTGTGCCTGATGTTGCTTATTCTCGGGGGTCTGGGCTTTGTACCGGATTCTCATCGCAAGGAGGCTTCTCTGGCTACTGGTAGTATCATGTTGGGTTGGGCCATGGTTTACCAGCTTACTGTTGGTACCGTTTGCTACTCTCTTGTCTCTGAGATTTCCACTCGTCGTCTGCAGGTCAAGACCGTTGTCATGGGCCGTGTTCTTTTGTAAGTTACTTTCTTTTTCAGTCTACTCTTTTGCCACTAACTCTTTCTTCAGCATCGTTGTGGGAATTGTCTGCAGTGTCCTCACTCCTTACATGATCAACCCCGGCGCCTGGAACTGGTCCAACTTTGCTGGTTTCTTCTGGGCCGGTATCTGCTCTCTTTGCATTGTTTACACCTACTTCCGTGTTCCTGAGCCCATGGGTCGTACCTTTGCCGAGATGGATGTTCTTTTCCGTCGTAATACACCTGCTCGCAAGTTTGCCACTGCCGAAGTTGACGTTTTTGACCACGAGAACATGGACACTAGCGTCATCATTCAAAACTTTGAAAATGGATCGCAAGTTTCTCTAGGTCTCTCGCGGACTGAGGCTGGTATGCGTAGACGTGCTGCAGCGGGTAAAGAGGCTTCCAGTTAGAGTAAGGAAGTAATAGTGAGTTTATAATATGGCTGGTATAATGGAGGAGGTATAGGAAAAAGAATAGTGTACGAGATTGTAAATGTATGCAGGATATAATACTTGATTAGGGTTACAACTTCTTTACGGGTTATGTTAAGAGTGACAACCTCCCTCGACGTCTTTGTTGAAGAAGCCTTTTTGAAATGTGACTGTGTGTTTAGCTAAGCTGAACACAAGTGAAGGTGATGACGTCGTTGGTGGTGTATGTATGTACATAGGATTTGTGGCGTCGATGAAATGTACCAATGATCATTATGTATGCATCAAAAGGCAGACTTCAAGGCTTCTTGGTAAGAATACAAGGGCAATGACTGGACTGGCATGAAGGCTGTGAACATGGTGGAGTAACACATGCNGCTGAACACAAGTGAAGGTGATGACGTCGTTGGTGGTGTATGTATGTACATAGGATTTGTGGCGTCGATGAAATGTACCAATGATCATTATGTATGCATCAAAAGGCAGACTTCAAGGCTTCTTGGTGAGAATACAAGGGCAATGACTGGACTGACATGAAGGCTGTGAACATGGTGGAGTAACACATGCTGATATGGAAGGTTTACATTATGAGCCGGTGAAAAGACCTCATGCAGTCCTCGGAACAGAACATGAAATACAACTATGTATGTAAGGGTCGAGTTGACCCTGGTGATGGAGGCTGGTAAGGCGGGCGGGTAAGGCAAGCAAGCACGCACAGAAAAGATAAAGTCAAAGACAAAAGTGATGTCACTGAAGTGGGTTAATTGCGGGAAAGGAAAGGGGTAGCTTAGTTTATAATCTGAAGCTGAGAAGTGGATCTAGTAGGTTCTAGCGAAACCTCGAATTTGGAACATGTTCAGTTATGTACGTCAAGCAGCGGTCATATTCAGTAGTAACAATCAGCAGAAGCTGTTACCGCCATAAGTAAATTCCGACTCCACTGACCAACAAACAGAACAAGAAGATCCATTTCCTTCTTTATAAATTTCTCTTTTCTCAAAGAACACCGACGAAATCGTCATCAACAATAAATTTACTCCATTCTTCTTCCTCTTTGCCCTGTATCTTCTCTAAATCAAAGAAACAGCTTATTCCTCCTTGGCGCCATCTGTAGCCAATTCAATTCATCCCAAACAAGTCGCCCAAATTCACAGAATAGACTTGTTGTGCCTGCCTACGTATGTAGCTACCTACCTGGTTGACTTTGCTTTGCTTCAGCTTTGCCTTGCTCTGGTCACCCACATAATCTTGTTACATAACCTCGCCGCCGCTCTCTTATTCTGACTGTCCGAGTTTGGCGCTTGTCTTGTCCGTGCCTCGTCTTGGTTCCACCCCTCACCTGTTCAATCTTTCGTTGTGTTTTGTTGCAATTTTTTGATTTTTTTGTTACCCCACGAAGGCTTCATAAGCTATTGTTTGTTACATACTTTGGCCTGTTTGTGACCATATTTGTTACCACTGTTTTATATGGTGTTTTCTATCACCTAAGCTACACCTGTCTGCTTTTGGAACTTTGAAAACAGAACCGCGAATCGTCCATCCCTCTTTTCATAGTTGCCGTTTTCTTGGTGCTCCCGGATAAGACCCCGGCGCTTTAGTTCCGGCGCTTTTCTTCNATAATCTTGTTACATAACCTCGCCGCCGCTCTCTTATTCTGACTGTCCGAGTTTGGCGCTTGTCTTGTCCGTGCCTCGTCTTGGTTCCACCCCTCACCTGTTCAATCTTTCGTTGTGTTTTGTTGCACTTTTTTGATTTTTTTGTTACCCCACGAAGGCTTCTTAAGCTATTGTTTGTTACATACTTTGGCCCGTTTGTGACCATATTTGTTACCACTGTTTTATATGGTGTTTTTTATCACCTAAGCTACACCTGTCTGCTTTTGGAACTTTGAAAACAGAACCGCGAATCGTCCACCCCTCTTTTCATAGTTGCCGTTTTCTTGGTGCTCCCGGATAAGACCCCGGCATTTTAGTTCCGGCGCTTTTCTTCAAACTACGTCTTTCATAATACCGTTCCGTTTCCGAATAACCCGACTTACGGACCGACAACCAGCCCCACGGATATCCCGCATATATGCTACACAGCCTGTCTTTGAGGTAGCCATCTGAATCAGATACATACTTGGACTCTGACTATACACACACTCGACACAATCTCTCCGACCTCATCACTCGTTTATTTCTGACCACCTACTCGATTCCGTTTATATTCAAAGCTCGTCTGCCTATTCGCAGCTTTCCCCAGTTTTCGCAAGTTCACCTCCAAAACACTCGGAAATTCTTGGTATCAAATTACGCAACTATATGTCTACTACAACCTTAATTTGAGCTTCTATTCTCTCTACGACATAAACGCCATTCTTCTTCTGCCATTTTGACTCGTCGCCTCTCATCTGCAAGCCGAGGAAAGCCTAACCAACTTTGCCATCATTATACACGCCACGCCTATCCTGCAAGCCCATTTTGTATCCGCAGTCAACCTCCAAATTTGCGGCCCCAATTCGTCCCTTCGTCGCTGTTTGTCGCCTACAGTATTTTCACTAGCCGCCAAAAGAACGAAAGTGGGGTGTACCAGCTTGCCACAAGCAATATCACGACTACTAAATCCTCACACACCACCTCTTCGGCCCCACATTCCCCGCCCACGGNCGCCACGCCTATCCTGCAAGCCCATTTTGTATCCGCAGTCAACCTGCAAATTTGCGGCCCCAATTCGTCCCTTCGTCGCTGTTTGTCGCCTACAGTATTTTTACTAGCCGCCAAAAGAACGGAAGTGGGGTGTACCAGCTTGCCACAAGCAATATCACGACTACTAAATCCTCACACACCACCTCTTCGGCCCCACATTCTCCGCCCACGGCCAGACTGTATCGGCGTCGTTCGCCAAGCTTCGTGTCGAAATCTCGGTTATAAACGTCATGGATCTTAACAACATTGTCGCATCCGTGCGGGTGTCTGGACCGCCTAACCGCCATTTCTTGGTGGGCTACACGGGAATCTCCGCTACCATGGTATGTTTGTTGCTTCCGGAGCTCCGGACCACCCCGCCTGCCGCCCTCTTCCAGCTTATACTAACTCTTGCGCGCAAAGCCTCGAATCGAAGGAACCGTTGAAATACGTCCTTCAGAAGGCTTCTCTGCCCCCGTAGCTATCAGCTTTGTGCGAATCGCTCTTCATCGTTGCGAAACAATCCATCCCGCAGCGGAAAACGTTCCCTTTACAATTCTTAGCGCTCCACGACGAGAGCTCGAGGATATCATCGGCGAAGAAATTGTTCTGTGGTCTTGTAGCGCGGGTACTACAGCTCAGCAATTCATGGTTTTAGACCTCCCCTTCCGCATTCTTCTTCCATCAGGCTCATCGACATCGGGCAGGAACACTTCCGGACCATTACCGCCAGCGACAATCTCACTACCTAGTCGAATAGCAGAAACGTACTATGAACTTGTGGTTACAGTGCAACAAGGCAGTCGCATGCAACGGAGCACACGCTTTCCATTACCTTTGTTACGATATGACACGCTTAGTACTTTTGGCATGTACAACCGACCAAGGCCACGGCGCGCCTCCACAGACAACATGGTGTTTCTCGAAATCTCCCTCCCAAAGTCGAGTTATGGACCTAACGATCCTATCGACGTTTACATCCGTATCACACCGAACAAGGAATACGCCAACAAGGCGAAAAAAGTCGGAATTGACAAGATCACCTTATCAGTAGAGGAGGAAATCACATTCAACCCACACACAGACGAAATGTCCAAGAAGATCACAAAGATTGCCAAAAGACAAGAAAATATTAGAACACGATTGCCCGAAGCAGGTTACATGACCAGCTTAAGCCTCGTCTTCCCAGCCAAGGAACTTCGTGACCAAGACGGAGTTATTAAACCACCAAAGCCGGGGTTCCCACAGTATGAAGTTACCTCATTCACCACACAAAGTCAACTGTACAGAATTGAATTCTATCTCACGATAAAGGTAAGTCTAATTTTTGTTGTTTTGGTTACTGTCAAAGAATACTCACCAACATACAATACACAAAGGCAACACTTACGTCAGCTCGTGACATTACTATTCGTGAGCAAATTGTCGTGTGTCCTTTTGATAATCAATCTTGTCTCAAGGAAATCGAAGCTATCAACGAGTCAGTTAAGGAAGCCAGCTATGTGAATAACATGGATATCCAGCTTCGTCCAACCTTTGTACACCCCGATGATGATAATGCCCTGGCGGCTTTTGGGCTATGTAAAGTCGGCGACGCAAAGAAGTTGTTCATTGATTAAGGATTGAGGAGCGTAGGTTAATGCATTTAATGAGCAAATGACTGAAACGATTGTATACATCTTCACACTTTAAAAAGAACTACTATTTCTTGATTGGGTCAAAAACAACTCGTCATGTCATTACTTGTGTATTTTCTTTTCTAGTGTTTTGGGTATTGATGTTTGAAAACCACAGCGAATATTTGGTCCTTCTTTTTTTCTCGTCTCTTGGTACAAACAATCCCGTTATCTATGACATTTCAATCATGACCAAATAAATAACAGCAAATCTGGGCCGGAGCGTATTCACTCCGCCTAACATACAAAAACAAAAAAAAGAGGGGAGTAGTGATGGATAATAATAGGGAAGAAGTACAAGAAAGAGCAAAATTTCAAGGGTAAAAAGGCCAGCTCTAATTGACTCTTCTCCTCTTCAAATCAGGTTGTTGTAGCTGATCATTCAGCAAGTCCTCAGGAAGCCCCGTAGGCACCGGCACTGACGAGCTCATAATGGGACTATTCATGCTAAGCTCCGACAGGTCAGGCCCGGGCGGCATTCCAAGGACGTTCATATTGGCGGTAAGTGGGGCTGATGTGGCCATGGTAGTTGTCTGAGGGGCACTAGTGCCCAAAGAATTGAGATCAGGTTGAGCGACTCCAGGATCAAGAGAATCAAAAGAGCCAAACGTGACATCATTGGGCTGGTAAGCAGAACTATCGAGGAACTCGTTGATGTCAAAGTCATTATTCTCAGTGCCAAGATAGTTGTTAAGGCTAGACGGATCGTTCAAGTCAAAAGGCAATCTTCCACTCGGGCTAAGGGGGCTGATGCGATTTGACAAGTTTTCAATTGCCTCGTTTTGGTCTTGAATCATCTTCTGCATACGAAGGAAATCATCCGGGTTAGGATCTGGCATGGGCATCGGTGCTCCTATCGACCGCAAAATCGGAGACAGACTAACGGGACCTCCTGCAGTCTGCATGTTCGGAATGGTCGACAGACTATTGGACATGGCCGGAATAGACGGTATGTTTTGCGCTGTGCTCATCGGGAGAATGGGAGTAGCTGAATTGAGAACCGGAGAGTTTCGCACAGATTCCACCGTGCTCCGAAGGGGATTCACAGAGCTACCACTTTTGTGACCTGGGGCAGATGACAGTGAGCTTCCTGCTGGAATACCACCACTTGTCTGGAAACCATTGACAAAGTTACTTGTATCGACATCAGACACCATCGAGCTAAGAGGTGGTGTAGCTGCAGAAACGTCGGGCGTGTGGTCCAAAATCTCAGTTACCGAGCCCATTTCAGGGTGGAAACCAGACATTCCACCTAAACCAGAAATGCCGTTTTGTCCATGCTGCGACGGGGGAGCTTCAAGTAAGTGTCTAACGCGTTTGTTGCCTCCCATCTGACTGCCTGGTTTCTGTGCCCCAGAAACAAAGTCGCCATAGACGTGCGACTGGGCGTTCATTTGACCGGGAGGGATGAAGGTGGCAAGAAGGTCAGACAGTCCGCCACTCGATCCTTTAGATTCTTCAATCGATTTGCTAAAATGGATTGCAAGAAATCCGAGGATGGCTCTGAGGGTAGCATCATGGCGCTGAGTCATTCTTATCAGCTCCGAGTTTCGCTGTGTCTGCTCTTGGAAGTTTTGATTGATAATGGCTTGGTTTTCCCGGAACTTGTTCAGTTCAGCATGAATCTCTTCAATCTCCTGACGTGTGATGGGATAATCGCCCGAAGACGGGAGTGCTCTGGG
>JSUI01006524.1:6487-65019 GCA_000833645.1 Huntiella omanensis | reverse complement strand
ACGCATCTTGAGAAGCCACTATTCTGTCCTTTCCCGTGGCTCTGCATATTCGCCTCGTCTCGCCACGTCTCTTGCCACCAGTGTTTCCATCTTCATGAACGCGCATTCGTCAGCCGGCCGCCACTGATCAATCAGGATATTCTACAGGCGCATCACATCACACGGTAACCCTCGGCAATATCGAACTGTCACATTCGATCCATATACACATTCGAAAAAAATCAAGGTCCCCGACAGGCCATCGACAGGCCCGATACTCGCCAGCCTCGTCTTTCAACATGTGCGTTTGTTCCTGCTATTTTGTTCTCGTTCCTCACCAGTTCCCATTTTCGTTACCAACTTGGTAGTCACCCTCCGTTATAGTAAAAACGCCACGTGCTATACAGGTTATCCTGTAATGCTGTTAGCCTATATTCACAGCTATCATAATCACTTATGCGACTTAGCGGTCTGCGGCATTTCGTGCGCCTACTTTTTGAAAAAAAAGTTCATATTTAATCCATACACAATTGTCACGATCCTTGGGTTCCTTGAAACCTGCGACTACTGGCTTACTCATCCTGTTTACTTGTTCCCTATATCCCTTTTACTTCCTTTATATCCCTTCAACCCGCTTTCTGTCCGTAGAGAGTGCTTGATTGTCTCGGAGTGGCACGTTGAGCATGTCCCTAGAAAGGACTGATATTCTCGTCCTCAACACCCCATGTCACTTGGTTATGTGCATCTCCAAGGCCTTGCTTTCCGTAGTATCGGCAAGGGTCGTCGACCAACTTTGGAATTTTGCTTGAACTGTGGTTGGCTTTTGAACATTCTCTACTCCCTGTTGATTTGGGCTGTGGCTGAAGCTTTTCTTCCCTCCATGAATACACACTTAAACCTACGCCTAATCTTTTACCACGTTCTATCCATAGCCCATTGTGATTTTGACGGTTCTTGTCCGCCGAACCTTAAAACTGCACTATTGCCACCACCAAAAACTAGCATTCTACCATTATTTCCAATACATTACTGACCAGTCGACGTTACTACCACATAAACAGGTCCGCTAGATACAATCGTTACGACAGTGGCGACCAGAGACGCTCCAGATCGCGTTCGGCCGACAGATTCTACGGCAACGACGACCGTCGACGGCCCCCTGCTGTCGACCAACGAGCCAGTGGCCCACCATTTGCCATGCGCCAGGATTTAGTCAGAGACGCTCCTAGAGGCCCGAAAGCGTTACAACCATCAGACTCATTACCGACAGCACCGCGCGTGGGTTACAATCCAGATTATTCCCGTGGCCGTGGTCGCGCTAGAGGCGGCGGTCGTGGTCGCATTGACGATAGTCGCGAAAGAGGCCGGGAACGCGACATGGAATACCGCAATACATACCGAGGAGACGAGCGTAGTCGCGAACGGGATCGTGACCGCGGGGTCGCTGATAGAGACAGAGACTCATGGCGCGATCATGATCGCGACTTTCGTTTGAATCGCCGCCCTTCCCCAAATCGCGCCCGGTCTCCAGGCCGTAATTTTCACGACAGAGATCAGCCACTTAGTGTCAACCCCGAAAGAGCCCGAGGAAATCGAGACGGAGGCCCTCCATCAGCCGGTTCTGCCACTTCCGACACTCCTTTTGGCCCACCCCCATACCCCCAGCGCGGTGGATTTAATAATAGAGGTGGCCGTGGCCGTGGCCGCGGTGACTGGGACAATCGTAGCAGGCAACGATTCTATGAAAATGAGCAGCGTTTTAATCGTAGTAGATCGCAAGAGGGGCGTTGGGTTAATCGCGACAGAGACCGTGATGATCGTATGTCACTAGATTTCAGAGAACGAGACGACCGCGATTCTCGCGATAGCCGCGACCTACGTGATCGGGAGCTCAATCGCCCTCCTCGACTCGAACGGCCGCTTCCGACGCACGACACAATGACGCCACATTCAAAGGACCCGATTTCCCCGCAACAACTGACTCCAGGTCCTGGTCTGCCGGTTTTCCCTCCAAAGAATACTCCACGCGCCAGCGAAGGGATTCGATCCTCCTTGCCCCACCCACCTCGAAATCTGCCTGAACGGCCCGGTTCAGCTGGCCACGGCAGTATTCCCGATATCCCGGTGCACAGTGGCAGTCCTACAATTCCTGTTGGCCCTAAACGTGGCTCTGGAAGTAACACCTGGGTGAATCCTCACATTTCGAACAAGAAGAGCCTTGATTCACCAAGCGCCAAGTTACCTCCAAGACCGTTTCCCGGCTCATACCCACCTAACAACAATGATGAGAAACGTCCTTTAAGTAGTGATGCCAAGTCTGCACTTTCGTCATCCCTAGATTTTCCAGGGCCATCCAGTGTCAATGCCATTCCTCTTCCAAATCACGAATCCAAGATTGGCCACCATTACGATGGGCCTAGTTCTACGCCATCCCGTCCTCGGTCACAAGCTACTCTTCCTTCGAATGCACGCCCATTTACGATTACGCCAACTGCGCCTGCCACCACCGCCACGACATCTGCCAACGAAGAGTCTTCCAAAATCATCAAAGTCCCAATTGTGCGTTACCGACTCCCATCATTGAGGCCACAGCCACCACAGCCTGTATTCGAACCCGAGACAGAAGCTGGCTCGATCGAAGATGATGAGGACGACGCCGACATTGGGTCAGTCATTACGGATGAGTTGGCCCAAGCTGAGGCTAAGCGTAAGACCCTCATGGACCAGATTCACCCATGGCAGGTTGTACAGTCTATCGCATATCTTAGCCACGAAGCGTTATCGGAAATCGTCACCTACGAACCAGAGGTCCCCTATCTTCACTCTCGTCGACCAGAAGTTGCTTCCCAATTACCTTCAGAAACGACTGCGGCTACTGATGGTAAGGTCGAACCAAGGGACACCGAAGACAAGGTCTCAATTAAGTCAGAAGCTCTTTCTACCGATGGCAACCTTGTTGCAGCAGTAACATCTGATTCAGACGGTATGGTGTCAGAAAAACCTGGTTCTGTGGCTAATGCTGACAATGAAACGCCTGCAGCCACCACAGATATTCCCACGGAAAAGGTCAACGCGCGACCACGGTCCGCTGGAGGCCCAGAATCCGCCGCCAAAAAGAAGCGTCTTTCTAAATCTGGTCCTCTTATTCGGAAAGTTGACGAGATTGCCCCCGTTGATACCGGGGATGAAGACGACAATGAAGATACGCACATGACGATGGATGAGACTCCTGATGCTCAATCTGACGACGAAAAAATGCCTGACGTCCCTAGTGGCGATATCACCTCTGCACCCACCAACAGTGCTTCTCTTCCATCCCGGCCTTCAACTGCTACTGTTCCGGGCGCTTCTCGTGGCCCTTTGATACCTGGCGGCAAGCTTACTCCCCCTGCTGAAGGTGCTGATGATAGTGCTACGGAAACCGACGAGGAGATGTGCGATGACGATGACATACAGGGAGAGTTGGATCGGTTCATGGTTAGTCGCCTGGGGATGAAGACACCACCTGTGGAGTCATTGCCAGTGGTTGACGTTATGCCTTGGTGGACAGATCGTGACGTCATGGACCGGGTACAGACGGATGCCGCCGCTGATGCCATTGTATTAGATCATCTCAAGATCATTGATTCTGCCATCACAGGCAAGGTGGAAAAGTACCAGGATGTGTTCAAGGCTGGTCTAGTCAACTACTTTGAGTTTGTCAACAGTGATGATCCTGCAGCTGTGAAGAGTCGAGCTAAATTTTCGGTTAATGGTGGAGTTGATGATGGTGATTCTTCTTCTTCTTCTTCTCGTAAGCCGGAAGGTAGAGCTAGACGATTCGCTAGCGAGCGAGACTTTCAACGCGTCATTGAAGCCTCAATTAAGGAAGATGAGGAACGGAAAGAGCGCGCTGAACAACTTAAGAAGGATCAGTGCCGCAATGACGAGAAAGAGGCCGTCGTGCCGGATATGATTTTGGACGAGGAGAAGCGAGCCAACCGTTACTTTATCGACAATAGCGGCTACCTTCCCATCAGAGATATTGTGACGGCTTATCAATGCCTCCCTCCAGTGTCCAACTTTACCGAGGCAGAAACTCAAGCGTTCGTACAGGCTTACCTCGAACATCCCAAACAATGGGGAGTTATTGCCGAGGCCATTGATAAACGCGATTTTCGTGCATGCATCCAGTTTTACTATAACAAAAAGCACGAGCTTGACATCAAAGGACAACTTAAGAAGTGGCTTAAGCGTCGTAAGCGTCCTACCCGGAGACCTAAGCCGACCCCAGTGGCTGAAGAGCAACCTGATGCGTCTGACGCCCAAGATGGCGATGGTTCGGAGCGCAGACGGCCGCGCAGAGCTGCAGCACCCACTTTTGGCGAGCAGAATAAACAGCAACAGGCTGAAGAGAAGGCACGGGCTGAAAGCGTTGCTAGTGATAAGCGTAGCACCCGCGGTAAGCGCAAGACGGCCCAGGAGCGGGCTGCAGAGAAAGAAAAGGAGCGTGAAGCCAAGGCTGCTGCCCGAGCCGCCAAAGCAGGTACCGCCACACCGCAGCCACCGCCGTCAGGTGACTCTGATCGGCCTGAGGTTGTCCTTCCGCTCCCCAGTCTACCTGAGCCTAAACCGTCTAAATCCAAGGGCCGCGGCCGAGCTAGTTCTCACGTCAATGACCACAGCAACACGGGTCCTTACGCCTTCCCTGGTGGGTCTACTCACCAGACGCCTTATACGCCAATTCCGCTGCCCAACATTCCACAACAGGCAATGGGGCAGCCGCCACAACAGCTCCCAACTCCTGCCACGCACCCCGTCACCTCGACTTCTGAGATTCCTGCACCCATGATTTCGTCACGTCCCATACATGCGCCGTCTTCGCCCAAGGTGGTGGCGGCTGGTAGCAGTAGTGGAGCTCAAGCTGGGCAGAATTCTGGAACTGGGGCTACTAATACTCCTTCGGGAACTCCAGCTCCGGGCCCTTCATCATCAGGAGTCGACCGCCGTGGGAACAACAACACCAGTTCATACTGGAGTGTTCCCGAAATGGACGCCTTCCCAGATTTGCTTAGAGCTTTTGGGTCAGACTGGATTGGCATCGCGAAGCATATGCAGACTAAATCGGC
The DNA here is from genome assembly GCA_000833645.1 of Huntiella omanensis. Taxonomy (NCBI): domain Eukaryota; kingdom Fungi; phylum Ascomycota; class Sordariomycetes; order Microascales; family Ceratocystidaceae; genus Huntiella; species Huntiella omanensis. Next base: position 59,932 of record JSUI01006524.1, on the reverse strand, counting down.
TACCATGGTACGCAACATGGCATCTCGTGAGAAAAACAAACAAAAAGGGGAGTATGATGCGATTATTGCGGAAGCCGAGCGGAAGAAGGCGGCAGGTTTGCCGCTCCCAGATCCCCCCATCATCTCCGCGCCGGCCAGAAGAGGCGCCAAAGCTCATGGGGTTGCTCCGGCTACAGGTTCTGCCTCCGCTGCCGGGTCGACGGCTCCTAGTCCGGTACCGTCAGCTGCTCCCAGCATTGCCGGAGCTACGCCCAAAATGCGGCCTTTGGATACGCCCATGGGTGAAGCCTCGCCGGTTGTTCCCATGTCAGGAACTCCGGGAAAACATGGCACGGCCCTACCATATGCGCAGACACCGGGTCCTGTTAATTCGCCGCATCGCCAATCACGAGTGCCGCCACCGGCCGTGTCTACGGGTAACGGTAACACTGGAGCTGTGGGTCTCTCGGCGGACACGGATCTGCAAGCACGCGAGCAAGAAGCGCTGCTCGGCATGGTGCAGTCGGCTAAGCATGTGTCTTTACCAGCGGGCAGCGGCGCGCAACAGCGCAGGATGGTGGGGGCTGGCGGACCAGTTGGCGGGCCAGGTACACAAGCTTCCGACGGACGGCCCCTGGGAATGGCGCCGCACCACTCTACCATGACACACAGCATGATGGCAGGCAGCGGGGACCACGACATGGGCTCTGCGAGCAGCCGGATGGAGATGAAGCCGGACCCAGAGGCGCTGACTGGCGCGCGGTACGACGGCTATCACATGGCTTCTCTGCCTCAGGTTATGCCGGGCAGCAGCCAGTCGACGGGTCAGCCCCAGCCCGGGCCGCAGACCCACCCTGTACGCCGGTCGGGCCACCACAAGTCACTGTCCCAGCTTTCGCAAGCGCAGCCCCACATAGGCCATCATGGTGTTATGTCTTCGCCGCAGCACCCCGCGTCGGCGGTGCCGCCATCTCATTCTTCTGCTGCTGTTGCTCCTCAGTCTCATCACATTGTTACTGGCCAGCCGTTGCGTCGCGATACTTCGCCGCCTGCTTTTGCTCGCTCATCGTCTGTTGCTTTGGATCACCCTGTGCGTCGTGTTGCCGGATCTGTTGCTAGCTTGCCTTCGCCGCAGCCACATCACTCACAGCAGCCTCCGCAGCAGACTTCTTCGATTCCTCCACCAGTCAACGCCGCCGGACCTCCGACTTCCAGCGCTCCGCTTCGTGGTGTCATGCACGAACAGGCTCCTCACGTGGCTTCCCCCGGGTATGGCTCGAGGCCTCCGGGTCCGCCAATTATGGGTGGCCATCGCCGCGACAACTCTTATACCTCTGTTCATTCTCCGAAGCCGGCTGGGTCGGCACCACCTATTACTACTGCGCCAGCCAAGAAGACATCGTCGGTTTTTTCATTGCTAAACGACGGTCCACCTTCGCCTCCAGCGCCCAAGCCGGCATCAGTCTCTGCTGCGGCCTCGTCTGCTGCGCGTCCGGCGTCGCATAGTCCCGCTTCGGCTGGTCGTGGCAGCATGGCTCCGCCTGTTGGTTCGGCGCCCTCGATTCATACGCGTCGCGAACTTGATGTGGCCTCTTACTACAACTCACAGCCTCCTACTCCGGGTGCTAGCAGTTTGTCAGGAATGAAGCCTAGTCCTTACGCACCGGCAGCTACTAGTCGCTCTGCTGCTCTTAGTGATGGCGGCCCTACTTCGGCCACTGACCGTGATTACTACAGCTCGCGGGCACCTTATCCCGTGTCATCGTCAGTTCCTCCTCATATGGGCTCTGCCCCGCCGCCGCATAGCAGTCAAGTGTACCCAAGTCACGGTCATAGCCACTCCATGTCCCAGCATCACCAAGGTCAGCCTCAAGGTCACGCCCAGCATCACTCACAGTCGTATCCTACGCCTTACCCGACGACTTATGGTTCGAATCAGCCGGCCTCTCAACATGGTTATGGTCATGCTCCTCCTTCCGCCGGGGCTCCTCCCCCTTCGGTTGCCTATGGCTCACAAAGTAGTGGTTACCAGCCAATGTATGGAGGTCAGGTGCCCGCCACCCACGAGTCGCCATCAGCTTCGTACGCGATGCACTCGCGTGGTCGTGAGCCAATGCCTCCTTCACAGCCAAGTATCTCTCGTGACCCACGGGACCCGCGGGATCTCCGTGATCCCCGCGATCCTCGCGATATGAGAGATCCCCGAGACTCATGGCCCGCCAAGTCGTCTGGTCCGCCGCCTGCTCACGCGGCTTACGGTTCTTCCCAGCAAACGCCACTTTCGGCTGGTCCCCAGCCGACTCATCGCTCGTCGGTAGCGCCTCCCAGTCAGCGCTGGCCCACTTCAGCTGGTGCTAAGAGATCATCTGGAAATTGGGATGAGCCTGGTGCTCCTTCTGGTCCGCCTACTGGACCGTCTAGTGCTGTGCCGCCTAGCTCTGGTACGCCNATATGAGAGATCCCCGAGACTCATGGCCCGCCAAGTCGTCTGGTCCGCCGCCTGCTCACGCGGCTTACGGTTCTTCCCAGCAAACGCCACTTTCGGCCGGTCCTCAGCCGACTCATCGCTCGTCAGTAGCGCCTCCCAGTCAGCGCTGGCCCACTTCAGCTGGTGCTAAGAGATCATCTGGAAATTGGGATGAGCCTGGTGCTCCTCCTGGCCCGCCTACTGGGCCGTCTAGTGCTGTGCCGCCTAGCTCTGGTACGCCTTACCGGGACGAACGTTACCGTTATCCTGTTCCCAGTCCTTCTGGAGGCTATCCACAACATGCACAACACGCACAGGCATACAGTAATGCGCCACCACCTTCTCGCGAACGTGAGCCTTTGATGCCTTCTCGGGCCTATCAACAGCAACCTCCCCCCGGAATGTACGATCAACGGGCTCCTCCTCCCCCTGGAGCTCCTCAGCAGGGTGGCCAGGGCGGGTTCCCCGGACAAGGCCCGGATCGCGGTGGCCAACAACGGGCGCATGAACATATGATGCAGCAACAACAGCAACAACATCATCAAATGCTACAACGTTCATATGATCCGAGAAACAACCGTGGATACCCCCCGTCTTCTTAAAGGTAGCTGGAGATATCTGTATTAGAACAAGAGTATGACCCGGTATATCTTCCCAATGGGCAGTTGACGTTATCGCCCGCGTCTTTCGCGCTGAGTTTTGTTATTTTTTCTTGTTTGGTTTTGGTTTACGGTCGGCTTGTGGGTGGATGATTTCTCTTTGATTTTGACTTTGTCTCTGGGATTGGAAATGGAAATGCAACTTAACTTTGTTACGGAATGGATTTGGACGGGAGAAATTACGGATTTGGTTTGGTTTAGGTTGGATGGTGTTTGTTTGTTTTTTTATCGTTTTTTTGTTTGAATGGATTTCTTTTGTACTATTTTGTGCTTCTTTGTGTAATTGTGTTATTATGTTATTTGTGGCTTTATGATGTGACGTTATCATGTTACTACTATGACTAACAACATGACCGGAAGGACGGAAAACGGAAGGCACGGAACTAGTTACACAAGGAGAGATAAACAAGGCTACACAAGGCAGGCTACACAATCACACGGAGATTATACAGTCATGCGCCGTACTACGAAGAGAATTTTCATGTTACATTTCCATAAAGTGCAATCTAACAACTCGAAATCAAAAGAACATGTAAATTATTACAACCACCAAAACCCTATCCTATCCTATCCTATCTAGTATACTCTACTCCGCCGCAGCTCTGGCCAAAGCCTCATGCAAGTGAGGCGGGAATCTATACTTCAACTGACTAGTATACGTAGTCAAATCAACCGTCATACTCTTTAATTGTTCGACAACCATCATCCGGGTTCCTTCGTTTCCACTGAATTCGCCGTGCAGGAGTTGCTCGCGTTGCCGGCTGCAGCAGATTACAGTCCAGTTGATTAGGCTGGGAATGTTGGCAGCGACAGTGGGGTGGAGAGAAGTGAATTTGGTGGCGTAGTTGCGGATTTTGTGGGGCGATGAAGAGGCTGTGAGGGGGAGAAGATCCAGAGAGCGGATGCGCTGTAATATGTTAGTACACTGTTCAGGAAGTATGGCGTTTAAAGAACTTACATCGAGAGATTCGGCCCATTCACCACGTTCAACGGCCTGCTTAATCTCATTCATCTCCAACAACAGAAGGCAGGCAGTCATGTTGGCTTCCTTAATGTGACGGTGGAACATAGCATCACGTTCGTACATGGTCATCATACTCTTAGCCAACTCAACGGGGTCATCAATAGCCGCCAAACTCAAAGTAGCCTGACCATTCTCACCAGTCCGTTGCTTGACGGGAGCAAGAAGCTCGTGGTTCTCGCCCAGGTCAAGAGCAACAGCCTCAGAAAGAGACCTGGCAACGATGGAAACAACAGTGTCGTATTCACCGGCAAGGTGGTAGAGAAGGACAGAGTCGGTGATCCGACCAGCCTCATCAGCAAAGGCAGCAGCTTGAAGAGTGACAGCGTTGATGAACTCATCTTCGTCGTCAAGACCAATGAGAGAACCGCGCTGTTCAATCATACCGGCAAGACGTTGACCGTTAGGCCGGATATCACCAATGAGCGAAGAGAACTCACGCGTCTCAAGAACCAGTTCGCGGAGAGCCTCGTGGCACAGGTTAGAGTGGCGACGGCCAGCCTCGCCAGGAAGATCGCCGTTGAGGGCAACCAACGAAAGGTAGTCCACAGCGGCTTCAACATTGGCGGCCCGGAAGTCACGAGTGTAGTAACCGACCATGCGACCAAAGTTAATCAACGGCAGACCACGAGTGTTGGTACTCCGCAGCTCATTGTCAGCCGTGAGAGGGTCGCAAGGACGAAGTAAACCGTAGAAAGAGAGAGCAATGGCAAAGTGAACGGCATCCACATAGGCAAAGGCATATAGGTAAGCCACAGCATCCTCGTACATACCAGCAAGAACCTGCAGGTAGAAGAACATCCCGAAGCTACCGTTGGAAGCAGAATCATCTACGGGCGACTTGGGGAAGTGCTTGCCACCGATATCACGGATAGAGGACTGAACCTCGGCCAAACCGAAAGTCTCAGAGGCGAGCTCAGTGGATCTCTCAGCCTCACGAGCAAGGTTAAATTGCAGCCAAACCCAGTCGTGGACATCCGTGTTGAGACCCTCCAAACTACGGTTTCCAAGCTCGCAGCGACCAATAATCTTGTAGCAAGCCATACGGAATGGATCGATAGAGTGCTCCGGAGCATTCCGGGCACGCTGAGTGTACTCGCTGACACAGCGTTCCTGCAACTGGCGCTTCAGACGGCGGTCTTCTGAAGAAGCATACCCGTTGAGGTAGGTCGAGAACATACGATCGATACCACGGAAGTGACCAAGGTTATCATTGACATACTTCGCCGCCTCCATGACGTGACCCGAACGAAGAAGATAGAAAACGACAGCCCAAACGTACTCTCCGCTTACTTGCTGCAACTCTGTGTTATCAGGAACAAGGTCCTTACGAGCATTTCGCAACCGAATGTAAGCGCGGATCTTGCTGACGATATCAGGTCTACCGCCCAAGTTTGCCTCATGTGGATGTTTGCTAATCAACTGCTCAATATCACGCAGGAATTGTCTCTCCAAGAACGTATTGGCGCCCTTAAGAATGGCCTTGCGCATCTGGATTGACTCGTTTGAGTTGGGGTTTTCATCAAGGTACAGCTTAGCAAACTGTCTCTCGGAAGCCGTAGCTCCGTTGAGTGGTGACTCGGCATCGGGATCTTCGCCAACAACATCCATGACAGCCCGGTANATTGTCTCTCCAAGAACGTATTGGCGCCCTTAAGAATGGCCTTGCGCATCTGGATTGACTCGTTTGAGTTGGGGTTTTCATCAAGGTACAGCTTAGCAAACTGTCTCTCGGAAGCCGTAGCTCCGTTAAGTGGTGACTCGGCATCAGGATCTTCGCCAACAACATCCATGACAGCCCGGTACGCTTCCGCTACGTGGTTACTGTACGGCTCCACAGACTTACTCTGGATATCACCGAGCTGAGCCAAGATAGGGAAGGCACGCTGAGAAAGTCTGTACCCGTTGAGCATGGTGATCTGCTTAGCAAGCTTAATCTGGCGCTCGCGCAGAGAACGGACGTCACCCATGTAGCCACCACCAAGCGCACCAGTAGAACCGTCCTTCTCGCGATCCACATCCGAGAACTCTGAACGGTGCTGGCCAACGCGGGCAGCAGTACCAATGATGGAGCGACCCATAGTTGTAGCTCCAAAAGTAGACTGGCGTGCAGTAGCGCCAGCTCTAGCAGTAGCACCAGGCGCCTTGCTGCGACGAGACCGACCGAAGCGGCCAGTAGCAGTATCTTTGCTGGAGTCCTCCTGGCTAGTCTCATCTCTAACGCGAATGCCAAAGTGCTCGTACACCTTCTTGCGCTGAGCATTCCACTCAATGGCCATGTTATCCTCAAGGAACTCATCAAAGGCGCGAGTCGAGCGATCCAAGCCATCATTAATCATGCCAAGAGTAGTCTTGCTCTGAAGGTTCGTCAAGTAAGTCTCCACATCCACATCCAACCCCGCACTACTTCCAACAGTCCCCGCAGCACGGGAAGGCGCAGGGCCGAGAGCCCCAAGGTCCTTATCGGCCTTGGAAGGGTCCACACCGGAAGCATTCAACAGGTAAATCGCGCGACCATCAACCGCAGCGGCAGAATCAGTAGGACCAAGCTTCTTGAGGCGCTGGCGGATATCGCCAAGGCCAAGCTGCAGAGATGGCAGGTTATCAACGGCATTCTCACCCACAGGAGGCTGTTGCTTGCGCGTAGAAGCCAGAAGACTATCAAAGTAGGCACCAGCGGCCTTGTTTCCATCCTGTGCAACAGGAGCTGCAGGGGCAGCCGTCAAAGCCAGCGAGGCGAGACCAAGACTAGTGGGCATAGCGGACGCGGCGGGCGCAGTAGCAGCGGCGCCTGAGGAAAATAAGCTGGTAGAAGCTGGGGCAGTTGTAGCTGGAGCTGCCGAGCCAAACAGTCCGCCCGTAGCGGGAGCTGCCGGCGCAGCAGCCGCACCGAATAAACCGCCAGTAGCAGGCTTAGCAGCAGTACCAAACAATCCACCGGTAGCCGGGGCCGCAGCTGGAGCAGCAGTACCGAAAAGACCGCCAGAAGCTGGGGCAGTCGTAGTCGCAGCTGGAGCCGCAGTACCAAACAACCCACCAGTAGCTGGAGCCGACGTGGTAGCAGCCGCGCCGAACAAGCCTCCGCCCGTGGTCGCAGCAGGCTTAGCTCCAAACACCCCCCCACTAGCAGGCGCTGCCGCCGTCGTGTTAGCCGTGCCAAAGAGACCTCCCGATGCTGGCGCCGACGTCGCTGGGGTTGTAGTCGCCGCAGCGCCAAACAGTCCACCCCCGGTCGTCGCCGCAGGCTTAGCTCCGAACAAACCACCCGATGGAGCGGCGGCCGTGGAATTTCCAAATAAGCTTGGTGTCGAAGTGGCCGGGGCGGTAGCTGTCGTTGCAGACCCGAAGAGACTCGGGGCGGATGTGGTCGGGGTAGAAGTGGGGGCGGCGGAGGAGGTGCTGGCGTTGAAGAGGGAGCCGAATTGCGGCTTGCTTCCGAACATTTTGGCGCGTTTTGATGTTTCGTGATTTGGTGGGTTTTGAGGGATCTCTTGATCGAGAGTTATGCTTTTGCAAGGCTATTGACGAGGCTGTCAGCTTCTATTCTTGATAGAATCAATCGAATTAATGGACTGCATTTACAGCTATTAAACGTACCTAATCGACCTTGACGCTGAAATAAAACAGCCAAATCCCAATCCCAATGCAAAGAAAAAAACGAATGTGTATCAAAATCTTCACCAAACTTATCCAGTAAACTTCGTCAGAAGCTCTTAAACAAAAAAAAAGTATCAAACAAGACAAGCTCCCTTGTTTGTGGTTACCCTGGAAAGCTTTGTTGACTTTTCTGGTTCAAAACGCCAACACCCAATCCACTCTACATACGCGCCATAAGGGTTATTCGTTAACATTAAAGGGTTATATTTATATTAGTGAACTCAAGTATCAAATTCAGCAAACCATTGGCTGACTGCCTTGTCTACTGTCTGTCTGTACTTTTGCTGTGTCTCTGCCATATCTAGGAAGACAGTATACTTGGCATTGAAAAGCAACTTCTCACCCTCATCGTCATCGGGCAGAACTGTCTGACCAGGACGACTCATCCGCTTCATTACATCCCAAAGCGGTTCTGTCACTCCGTTGGCATCCGCACTGGCTGCCTTGGCACCAAGCATGGCTGCACCATGAACAACAGCTGCGTTGACATATTCGGGGATAACCACAGGTTTGTCACAGATTGTTGCGAGCAGCGTCATGAGGACCGGATTCTGACATTGACTGCCGGACATGAAGATGCTGGCGATTTGATGACCCTCCTTGTTCATCTTGTCGATGATTTGTCTTGTCTGCATCGCAATAAACTCCATAGTGACGTAGTATTGAAGAGCAAGGGCATCAATGCTGGTATCATTGCTCATTCCAATGAAGGCTCCACGCATGCTTGAGTCAGCAATGGGAGACCGGTTACCCCACAAATCTCCGTAGAAGAAAATGTGCCGAGCCAGATACGAAATGCTAGGAGCATGTTGTTGATCCTCCATGCGACTAAGCCAGCTGTTCAAGAAGTCGTAGATGTTGACATCCTCAGCCATCTCCTTGGCTTCGGCATATGCTGGATGTGTCTCAATCATATGCCTGAGCAGCTCACCAGTAGCAGACTGACCGCCCTCAGCCATCCAGTACCCGGGAACTAACACATCACGGTACGGACCCCAGACGCCATCAACAAACACAGCGTTCTTGGACATGGCCAAATGGCAAGTAGAAGTCCCNGAGCATGTTGTTGATCCTCCATGCGACTAAGCCAGCTGTTCAAGAAGTCGTAGATGTTGACATCCTCAGCCATCTCCTTGGCTTCGGCATATGCTGGATGTGTCTCAATCATATGCCTGAGCAGCTCGCCAGTAGCAGACTGTCCGCCCTCAGCCATCCAGTACCCGGGAACTAACACATCACGGTACGGACCCCAGACGCCATCAACAAAAACAGCGTTCTTGGACATGGCCAAATGGCAAGTAGAAGTCCCAGCAACAGCTGCCAACCGAGTAAACGCCGTAGCAATCTCATCATCACCATCGGCCGCAGCCTCAGCCTCCGTAAGAGGCTCATCCAATCGGGCACCCACACTACCGATCCAGCCAGCATAGGCATCAATCACAGCACTTCCAACAGCAATACCAGCAGGAAGACCAAGTTCGCCAGCAGCCTTCTCACTCAAGCGACCGACTAGCTCACCGGCACTCATAAAAGTGCCGTTCGCTCCGTGGACACCGCCAATACGCAAAAAGTCATTTTCCACCAAAGCCTCCAGCCCGATCGTTTTGTAGAAGTCGTCCTGCCAGCCCTTGACACTTCCATCAACACCTACTGGGACATAACCTTGTTTGCACACAGCACTGCAGAAGCTACGGGTCTCAAGCCCAGTAGCCATGTGCGTCAGGGCATCTCCCAGATCATAGAACTTGCTCCGTTGGAACACATCCTCCGGCATGTTATTCTTCAACCAAAGGACCTTTGGAATCTCCATCTCCACACTCATTCTTCCGCCTACGTACTTCAAAAGTGGGTGTCCCGTAGCGTTGATTTCCTTGGTCTCCTTCTCTGGCCGATGATCTAACCACAAAATGACATTCCTGTTATCCTCATCCAACTTAAAGTCAGGCCCAGTCACTGAAACTGGCTCATCCGTATCATGAGTGAACACAGCCAGGGAACAAGTGGCATCAAACCCCAAGCCAGCAACACTGGAGGCCTCTACATTTGATTGACTCAAAGCATTCTGAACACACTCGCAAATGGCGGTCCAGATATCCGTGGTGGATTGTTCGTAGTACCCAGGTTGAGGCTTCCACATCCGGATATTCTTAGAGGCAAGGCCGACGATTGCGCCGTCCGAGTTCATCACACAAGCTCGGGCACTGCCGGTGCCGACATCAATACCGATATAGTGTTTCTAGAAAGCGGTTAGTCTGATAGGACCATCGTAGATCACTACTTTGACATATGTATGTACCTCGCTACCAGATGTTAGTGATATCCACACCATAGACTTCGCAACAAACATACCTCATTGTGAATTCCCAATATCTCCTTTATTAAACAATAAAAAGAACAAAACTAAAAGTGAAAATGATCCAATCCAGCCTTACTTATCCAAGAGCTCTTTTAAACGCCCCCGTACCTGGAAACTTCCTCCTATACATGCATCAAAATCCCCCACCTACCATATGGAGATACAAAGACCAGGGTCCAGCAGAGTCCTACGTATGTGTCTACTCCTTTGTTAATAAATCCGGGGACAAATTCGCCTTGAACTGAACATGTGACCGTTTCTAGCCCACACATAGTATATGCATATAATCCTGTGACTTTAGTAGCTTCTTATCAATACAGCGTATTCTCCGAATTCGTAAGCACGATTATACCCCCCCTCGGGCCACAGCTGTCCGATCTATGTGCGTGTTTTGGTCTAAAAGAGGTTGACTTGTCATTCCTCTTGGAGCTTAGTTCGGATTGTTGTGGTATAAAAGCTTCGTAAATATTTGAATCGATTTACTACCAGCTAGACTTCGGCCGTATGTCAAAGCTCTAGTCTAACGGAGCTCCACCGGGACATTGGTACCGAAAAAACCGCGCCGGCCGGCCGGCCAACGGACCGGATTCTTGAAGCCCATCAAGACCCCTCATTTTCATCAAAGGTCTGATGGTGTAGTTGGTNTTGAATCGATTTACTACCAGCTAGACTTCGGCCGTATGTCAAAGCTCTAGTCTAACGGAGCTCCACCGGGACATTGGTACCGAAAAAACCGCGCCGGCCGGCCGGCCAACGGACCGGATTCTTGAAGACCATCAAGACCACTCATTTTCATCAAAGGTCTGATGGTGTAGTTGGTTATCACGTTTGTCTAACAGTAACTCAAGTTGCTTGGACACAAAAGGTCGGCGGTTCAAGTCCGCCTCAGATCAATCTTTTGCCTCTTTTGCTCATCGTAACATTCTTCTTCTTTTTGGAAACATCGTTGGAAAAACAAAAAACTTCAAATTATAATGCTTTAAACTCCGCACCTCCCAAGTTCCGGTCACACGGGAGGCATCCTTCTATATATATAAATCATTCATGTCCCACAACAAAGTAAATCAAAAAGAAAACAAAAAACACCCGCTCTACCATGTATGTCTACCCATACAAAACCAAACTACCAAAAAAAAGAAAACCAAACCCAAGCGTCCCGGTATCATTGGCGACTTCTAGTCGCAGAAAACAGCAAAAAAGACAAAAGAAACAAACGCCCAAGCCCGATGTCGAGCTGATACCCTTTACTCTAACCGCAACAAACGTTTCGAGTTTTCATACACCACCCATGTTATGCTCAAAGCAGGCGCAACCTTGAGCAGGTTTGGTGTAAGGCCTTTATAAAGACCGCGGATGCCCTCGTTCTTAAACGTCTTGGCTGCCACGTCCCAAATGCCCGTGTATGTGGCCTTGTGCATGTGTGTACCCTGTGTTTGTAACCGCGTACGGAGAACATTCAGAGGGTACACAACGGTGGCACCAAACGCACCGGAGCCAGCACCAATCATGCCCGTGACAATGTTGCCTGGCTCCACACTGCAAGGCGAGACACCAGTTTTGCGCGCCACGTACGCCTGGTATCTCTTCTTCAGGAACTCGAACGTCGACATGTCAATGGCGGAGTATGGGAACATGCCGACCAGACCCATCGTCACGCCACGATAGGCGGAGCGGATGCCGCCAGTCTGGTACATGCGCTTGGCTGTGTTGAGTAAAAGGGCGTTTCCGGTCAGCCCACCCTTCACCGTCTCGCACTGGAGTCTGCAAAATCAGAGTTAGAAATACGTTCAAAGTTTACAATGATGGTAAGACAACTTACCTAAACTTCAGTGTATCGAGAGGGTACACGCAAAACTGTGCGACCATTCCGGCCACACCACCAAGCACAAACTTGGACGTCGAAGGAAGCTCGTCAGTGCCATGTTGTCCATTGAAATTGACCATGGCCCGCTTGGCGGCTTCGTACGTTCCAAACTGTCACACAGCCATGTTAGCATTCGCCCACAAACAATGGAAATTATCGGGTAACTTACTTTGATTGCTGTTTCTGGCATAATCTTAATAACATTAAGACCATTGCCAGCAAAGAAACTCTTCATTCCACCTTGCGCCCAGATCTCGCCAAGCGCATTGCGGAATGGGCGAATCGAGTTGCCAATTGCCTTCAATGGCATGCCCATCTTAAGAGCTCCGGCAACTGAGTCTGCACCCGTGGACACTGTAGTGTCCACCAAAAGAAAGATTTTAAGACGGTCCAGCGGCGCCGTAGCCGTTCTGGAGACGCCACCAGCAATTCCACCAGCCAAGAAATACCCAGTGTCGGGAATGTAACTGAGAATCTTGGCCCCGAGCGACGTGTGCTCGTCCTCGTCGAGGTCTTCAATAGTGACCGCCATTCCCTGTGCAGCCACGGCACCGGCTGTGACAGCGCCAGCAAGAGGGGTAACGGTCTTTTGCACGCTCGACATTGTGTTATTTGGGGCGTCGTTCGATGGTTTTTGTTGCGTTGAAGTAGAAGAAATCGAGGCAACAGCACTGCTCCGAGGGGTTTTCGCGGGAGCCGTGGAGATGATTGCTGTGGTCGAGGGAGAAACCGCTTCTGGGGTTTCTAATTGGGTTTGGACTTTTTGGATCTTTTCGGCGTCACCAGGAGCCGCAATACGGAGGATTCCGCCGAACAAAAGATGCAACAGTGAGCTGCTTTGCGATGTGTGATGTAAGCTCTCGTCACTAACAAGAGAATCACCTTCCGAGTTGAGCGTCACAATCGTAGACCAGAAATCGAGAACGTGATGAAGCGATGTGTGGGATGTGTTTTCGATCGGTGGCATGAAAATGAGATAATCTCTGGAAGAAGGAGAAAAAGTTTTTCAGTTAGCCTTGGGATTAGAATTGAAGAAAAGTGCGAAGAGACACTCTTATGTCTTGTGGGGGAAGGCGCGGCGCATCTCATCCCATCTTTGAATGGACTAATCGCATCAGGGAAGGTGAGACTTTTTAGGAACTAACTTACCTCCATTCGCGATAGCTAATGAAGCCATCATTATCACTGTCGACATGACTGAAAAAGTTTTGGAATTGGTCGTTGCTAACTTCAATGTTTGCCTTCTTGAAAGCTGTTTGCATTTGCTTCTTTCCAACCCGGCCATCATGGTCAGTATCAATTGATTGGAAAAGATTCCATAATTGAGCCTCCGTTTGGCGTACAAGCTTTTCAAACTCTGACATCATTGTGTTTGTTAGTCTTCGATCTAGTCTTTTTTCAGCAGCGGTTCTATCCCATGTTGCCACTTGCCTCTGTACTGGATTTTGCCATCTCCATTAGTGTCGGCCTCTTGGAGCATTTTACGAAGTAGGGAATCGGCATTCTTCATAGCTGTTGAGGAGGCTTGTTAGACTACTGTTTCTCCTGTAATGTTACGTTTGAGTCTACTTACGATGGTCGATTCTCTCGAGCCCGCGTTGGAGACCTTTGAGGTCTAGTTCGCCGGAGCCCTGAGCATCGAGGCGCGACCAGAGCTGTTGTGTCCTGACATCGAGCTGGTACTCGTGCGACTGTTTATCTGACGAGAACCCGGAGACAGTCATGGCGATAGCCAATGGCTCCGACTCGGATGGCTATGTATGGATAAAGCGGGTGTCGGCAGTTGTCGGCACATATGCAAGGGAAGCGCAAGCCCGGAACACCGAAAAGTGACAAGTACAGCAGCCAAATCCGGGGCACAGTGATCGTGAAGAGTCGGTAGTGGTCGAGGGATTGGAAGTCAAGCGCAATAATGAATGTTCGCTACTCCCCTACTCGATGGAGCGCGGGGAAGCAAATCGACAGGGCAGTTCGTTCCTTATGTGGACTAGACCGAATCAGCGAGTGCTGATTTTTTTGCCCAACCTAAGCAGAAATCCGTCTGTCCGGGGGAAGAGGCGGATTTCTTTATATAGTGAGATAAAGAATGAGTGCTGTTTGAATTCCACAGCTCAGGGTTGAGTTTGACGGGACCGATGACGACACTGCAGAAAAAAATCCAAAAGACTCAGCGGTAAATAAAGAGAGTGGAGTCGCTTCTAGCGGTTTGCTGTGAATTCAGAGCAAGGAAAATAGACTTTTCTCGGGATCGCCTCAAGAGACATTAGGGGAAACACGAATGGCGATGAATGGTGAGTGCAATTGAGGACCTTTGTCATTGGACCTAGTGACAGGCAAATGGCAATTGATGCAACTCAAGAACAACCTTTACAAGTAACGCAGATGCAACAGTACATACAAACAGTCCTGGGGCCTTGATTGGATCAACGGCAGGTGTCGCGCAGTGAGACGGACCCGGCGCTCAGATGGTTTGTGATTGAGGCAGGGGGCAGAAGAGCCAAAAGTAAGAGCACCGAGGATGAATGATTGATTGATGACTTTCAAAAGCTTAACGAAAGCTTAGTTGTTATTAGATTATGTAGAGATTTAGACATGTGAACATGTATAGGCCATGTGTCTACGATATTTTCAACGAAAGAAAGATTGTCAAGTACCACGCACGTCACTAGTTACTGGTTTTGTTTCGTCGCTGCCAAGCTAAAGCGACAGCTATTCAGAGCTTATAGACGCTATCAAAACGCCTCCACTGGCTCTATATCTCTGCTAACAGAGATTCTTGGCAATCACTTAGGTACAGTCATTGTGTCCCCAATATTTGCAAACCATTATCAAATCACAAAGGGAGATCTAAGAACTTCCCCAAAAAAGAACATATCGACGCCGAAGCTTGCCGGAGAGACAACAGCGGCTGTGTCCGTTCCGGGAATAAGTTCCCTCCGCTTCGCGTTTGTTTTGGATTTTGACGCAGAGCGGACGGGCGTTTAGATCCGTTGCCCAATTGGAGTTTCGCCATTTGTGACAGGCTACATAGACCGGGCGGGTTCACGAAATTTACGGTTCCCTCGCCTCGAAATGCACATCAAAGGGACCGTAAATATGTAACTGTTTGGTTATCATGGCTTTGATTCGCTGTAGTATCTCCCTTGTCGTAAGAATGTTGAATTGTTCGTGTTCTTCTCTCTTCTTGGGCCGCCTCACTTTCTGAATATCCAGTGTGTGGCGTACCCTTCCATCACGCCACGTTTGTGGCGTCTGTCCTTCGACCAGGAAGGTTAAAGTACTTCCGGAATTGTACGACATTGTTATCTTATCACGCATCATAGCCTTGTCGCAAATCAACCAACCAAAGTTCAAAACATGATGCGACAACCAACATAGTTGCGTAAATAATATTTAATACCTTTTAGTCTCGATACAAATCTCTCATAAATATACCTTAATATCTAAACTTCATCTCTCAATATGCCGGCAAACTACTGGGAATCAACACATCGACGACACTGGCACTTCACAAAAGAGCAATTAGCAACCATAAGGCAAGATCTCGAAGACCAAAATGCGGAACTCGTACAACAGTATCCTCTCCAACAACACCGCTATCTCTGGATCTACTTCAACACATGTACGTCATCTTTAAATCTGCAAAAATCTCACATACTAAAGCTCGTTCTCTTCTAGTAATCAACCGCCTTAGCAAACGCCTGAACATCCGCCAACAAGCCATCTCTACAGCCCAAGTCTACGTCAAGCGGTACTACAGCCGTGTTGAAATCCGCCTTACAAACCCATACCTCTTGATTGCCGCGGCAGTATATCTCGCCTCCAAAGTCGAAGAATCTCCCCAGCACATCCGCTTCCTTGTTTCGGAAGCGAAAAGCCTCTGGCAAGATGTAGTCTACATTGATACATCCCGTCTCGGAGAATGCGAGTTTGCTCTTATCGCCGAACTAAACTCGCAACTTCTCGTTCATCAGCCCTATCGCACACTTCAATCTCTCCAGACGGACTTGACACTCACACAGGATGATGTCAATCTCGCTTGGTCTCTAATTAACGATTCCTATATGACGGATCTCCCGTTGCTTGCCGACCCACACATAATCGCACTCACCGCGATCATGATTTCTCTTGTCTTACGACTACCGGCATTGGCCCATCCTCAAGCCCCTCCTACACAAGCTCATCCTCCAGGTGCTCCAGTAAATCTTGCAGCAATCACACAGGCACAAGCCGCACTTGCGCAGATGGCTCAGGGACAGGCAGCATCGTCAGAACCATTGAAGAAGAACCTGCGGTTCACCAGAGTACAACAGTATGTCATTTGGCTTGCGGAAAGCAACGTTGATATTGGTGAAATCGTGGACTGCACTCAGGAAATGGTGTATTTCTATGAAATGCAGGAACAATACAATGACAAGATGACCAAGGAACAGATTAACCGGTTCATCAAGGCGCGGAATCTCGACAAATAATCGTCTTGTTTTTTGCCACATTTACGTTTCATGGGTTTACGGCCGGAGTAGGGAGTTGAACATTCGTTTTCTAGTCTTTGTTTTGTTTTGCTTTGTTTCTTATTACTTCTCTTTTCTCTCAGTACCAATAGGTATGTACATACATATAGCCAAAATGTGAGCCAGCCCTCAAAGTAGCTGTAGATCCCACCAACAAGAATATTTTACACGGTTCATTCAGTCATGATGATGGACATTTCCCGCCGTCTTAGTCGACGTTTCCTCCTCCGTCTTCTTTTCATCGGCAAGGCCATTGACACTTGTCATGGCCCTGGGGTATCACAGGTCCCTCCTCTTTCGTACATATACACCCGCGTATGCAACACGGCTCCGATTCGTTCCTCTACTGCTTGGAGGAAGCCCAGAACTGCACCATACGATCCGCAATCTCGGAGCCGTGGGTGATAGCAACCTCGTGGTCACCCTTGAGCACCAGAGTCTCCAAGTTCTCTTCGCCCAGCGCCTTCTTAGCGTCAGACAGGAACTCCTCCTTGTCAACCATGTTGTCGTTCTNCATGGCCCCGGGGTATCACAGGTCCCTCCTCTTTCGTACATATACACCCGCGTATGCAACACGGCTCCAATTCGTTCCTCTACTGCTTGGAGGAAGCCCAGAACTGCACCATACGATCCGCAATCTCGGAGCCGTGGGTAATAGCAACCTCGTGGTCACCCTTGAGCACCAGAGTCTCCAAGTTCTCTTCACCCAACGCCTTCTTAGCGTCAGACAGGAACTCCTCCTTATCAACCATGTTGTCGTTCTCCGCCAATACAACGAAGATCTTGCCACCAGAAAGACCTGGCAACGAAGCATCAGCCCGGCGCTCGGCCAAGACATTCTTCAAGCCGAACCACGAGCCGCCAGGCTTGTCCTGGTCGCACACAGGGGCACTGCGCAAAGTACCGATGTAGGCAGGAATGAAGCCGGCGTGCTGGCTGAGTTGGTGCCAGATGGTGTCGCCAATTTGGCGCTGCGAGTTGTGCGCAGGAGAAAGGACAACACGGTCAAAGTCGGTGCTGGCTTCCTGGGTCAGAGTAGGACGCGGCGATCCGTCAGAAGGAAGGACGTGGTCCCATGGGGTAAGGACCTTGCGCATCAGCCAGCGCACAAAGGACTCGGGAAGGACGCCTTTGGCCAACAGGAGACGGTCGAAGAAACCAAACTGGGTCGAGTGCATCAGACCACCAGGGGCCAGAAGGACAAGCGACTTAAGGAGGTGGGGGTAGTAGCTAGCGAAAGACGCAGCAATGGCACCACCAAGAGCATAACCAGCCAGATGGAATGACTCGTTACCGGTCCAGCTGAGTTCGGAAGAGGCGAGAACGAGCAGGATCTGGGAAATGTAGAGACGGGCGTCGTAGGGCAGATCGGAGGGAGCATCCGAGTAACCGCGGCCGAAGAGATCTATGTAATAGAGGGGGGCGTGGTTAGCAAGGAAGAAGGAATATCATTAGGCATGAAGTTGGGCATGGAATTAGGCACGGAATTTGACATCGGAAACTCAATGCAGTAAGACATCATGTGATAACCCGGATGCGCATTCATATGCTTTATGTATAACAATGACTTACCGAAAATCATGACACGGCAACCATTCTTAACCAGACCCTCGGCAAGATCTTGAAGGGCCAGCGCAGGAGTACCAATGCCGTGAATCAACAGAACCTTCTCACCGTCCTTCGGGCCCCATTCGTAGACGTTGACATTACCGTATGGGGTGTTCACCAAACGGCCACCGGGAAGAATATCGGGAGGGTAGGCATGAGTCGAACGGTCCTTGTCTGACAGATCGGTCGGGCGAGCAGGCGCGGGGTAAGGCGCGGGCACGGTAGTAGAGGGCGTATAAGAGATAGCGGGACGGGCGTAGAGGTAGGCTGAAAGCGTGGCTAGGGTCAGAGCCACGGGGACCTGGAGAGCCCGGATGTTGGCAGCGGTGAGATGTTGGGCCATTTTTTTAAATCAAGGGCGGAAGGGAGGAGCGAGGGTTATTAAGCGGATAGTTGACGATGCAGAAGCGGGCAAGTGTCAAATATAGGACGGTATAGGAGAGGGAGGTGTTGCCGAGACTAAAGTGACGATGAAAGCCGAGAGGATGGAGTGTTTGCCGCGGATATCAATTATTCGATTAGGATTAACGGCAATGGCTCTGGAGTAGAGTAGCAATGCAATGGATGGTGAGAACGATGTTGGCTTCGCTTGCTTGTTTCACAAAGACTTTTCAAGCCGAGTAATAGACAAGGCNTGCAGAAGCGGGCAAGTGTCAAATATAGGACGGTATAGGAGAGGGAGGTGTTGCCGAGACTAAAGTGACGATGAAAGCCGAGAGGATGGAGTGTTTGCCGCGGATATCAATTATTCGATTAGGATTATCGGCAATGGCTCTGAAGTAGAGTAGCAATGCAACGGATGGTGAGAAAGATGTTGGCTTCGCTTGCTTGTTGCACAAAGACTTTTCAAGCCGAGTAATAGACAAGGCTTGAGAGTAACTAGTCGAGCAGAAAAAGGACGTACGGAACGAGGCTCGGGAGAATTATGCAGCGGTAGTAAAAGAATGCAGCAAAAGAAGACAGCCGGAAGTAAAGTCGGGCTGGATGTGGCGTGACAGGCAGGAAGGAAGGAACGGAATATGTAAGGGAAGTGACGGGCACTTGGGTAATTGGTATTAATGTATTAGCAGTCAAGCAAGTACAGATTTTAGATGTTGATTTGCACACAAAAATGCAGCCCGTGAAAAATTATGCGGAAAGTGCAGATGCAAGAATGGCGCACAGGCTTTGAAGTGGGAAAGATGGGATTTTTTACTACGTGAGAAGAAGTGGAAAAAAGACTGGACAAACGAGGTGGTAGGGCCAAAGGGGAATTGAGAGTATCTACGTAGATGACGAAGGATGTCTGTCGATAAGCACAAGATTTACCCCAGTTTGTTCACCATCTTTCAGTCTCGGGGGGGTCAATTTCCGGAAGACCATTCGGTCGGGAGGGGCAAGTGGTTGGTAACTAACTTGGCGGTTACGGTTTATAGCCAGCGTTACGGAAGCGGGGCAGTGAGCAAGGGTTATGAGAGTGGTCTTGTTAACGCCAGAGATGCAGCGCAATTGAACTTGTCAAGAGACGATTGGATGGGCGTGAGTAGACTGAATGGGGTTTTTGGCTCGTTGTTATGTGACCAGGGTAGAGGACCTGACCTGCATTTACAAAATATGGTGACCGAATTATATAGCGGAATGATTGGACGTATGTACATAGACTCGATGGATGCTGGATGGCGGATTGCGGATTGCCTGCATTGAATGTTCCCCTCTTTCGTCTACGTGCGTGCGCCTTGGATATGTGGCAGACAATCAATGCTAGTCAATCAATCAAAGATGAGACTAAAACAATACAAGGCTAACTAGGGAGGTTTAAATGTTCATGATGATGGAAACCTATGGTTTGATGCTTGTATCTTTGTACAACCCAACTTTAATAGAGCCTCGCTTTGTCTAGCGTCAGTCCCAAAGTGGTAATCCCAAGTCTCTTGTTCTTTCCTAGATAGTTATTTGGCATGACAGGTGTAGACGTCTGCTAAGCCTTAGACTATGGCTCTTAGGTTTCTGTAATTTAACGGAGCACCAATTGTGTTCTTCTAGAAGCCACTAGTGATGATTAAGGAGTTCCGGTATCCGGCAGTGTGACAGATAGATAATAGCCTTGAAAATAGTCCAGCGCCGGTAAGAGACAATCGTCACATCCGTACTACAATGTAACAAGTGACTAATGGTTCAGGTCATCTCGGAGCCAGTCGACTATCCCTTGAATGATATCCGGGTCTTATTCACACATGTGAGTGTAAGGTAAGCGAGGGACTGATTTATGTATGTACGTCACTTACTCTATTGACGCCGCTCCCGTCTACATACATTCCAATGATCCGAGAATATCACAGAGCCATGTGGAGTCTAGGGATTCTTGTCGGCATATCTGGAATGCAAGGGCCCAACTATCGAAGCCCCACGCCGTTTGCACACGACTCAACATGACCAATTCCAATTACCAGCCTTAGTGACACTCGCTTGTTCCAAGGGACAAGAGGTACAATGTCACATGTCCTTGGTTCTGGAACTCGGCTCCATCTCCCTTGCCAGCCACTGTGGCTACAAACAACAATGGATATAATGAATGTATGTAGTACATGGAAATATAGCGAGTCTGGTTTTTTCGGGCAACAAATGGCTTGTAGTGGTGTTTTCATAGCCGCAGCCTGACTATGCATGACGACGTAGGAGCAAACTGGCGGTGAGCGCCTCGCTGAACGGGAGTCCAAGTGTCAAGGGATGTATAGTCTATTCAGGCGGCTACAATGCCAGAAAGCAACGGTACCATTAGAGGCCTGTATTGTTCATGTCTATAATGAGTGCATCTTGTCGAAGCTACAGCAGCTATCTTGTGCATCTAGACTATATTCAACAGGGAGTTCGCCCATGGTTACAGCCAGGGTTAGACAGTAGCGGTGAAGACGTGCATGATGAGGAACAAAAGAGGATAAATAGACTGAGTTTGAAGTGGGCTATTTTGATATTCAACCCACGCGTGGGTAAACTAGCCGGAGTGACAATGGTCTTGGGTAAGTACTTGCATCCGACGCTGATGTGGGGTGGCTTGATGACGTGGGTTCTACAGACAATTACAAACGACTTGTCAAATCATGGCTGCATATCCCATTCATCAGTATGTATGTACATACATGTGTATAAAATGTGCCAGAAACGTCCTGTTTTACAATCCCAGGAGTCAAGAGACATTGGGCTCCAGCCAGTGAACATGTGTAAGCAAATGTGTCACCCTGTTATCCATACCCATTGTACCACGTCAGATTCCTTGACCAACATCCGTTCCGTCGGAGCTGACATATTCATTGTACTCTATATCTTCGATTATCCGTTTGAGGTCAAGACATGAGCAATTTCCCCCGCAAGTCGCCATCGGCTCGTCAACTTGACAGCCTTTAAGTTGGTAACCGTGGAGTCGGGTTCACGCCCCAAACATGCGATGGCGTCTATGTGTATGTATGTGAGTATGTGAGTATGTGAGTATGTGAATCGGAAAGAGCGANCATTGTACTCTATATCTTCGATTATCCGTTTGAGGTCAAGACATGGGCAATTTCCCCCGCAAGTCGCCATCGGCTCGTCAACTTGACAGCCTTTAAGTTGGCAACCGTGGAGTCGGGTTCACGCCCCAAACATGCGATGGCGTCTATGTGTATGTATGTATGTGAGTATGTGAGTCGGGAAGAGCGACGCTGTGGGAAGGGCGGAACAACCGACTTGCAGAAGCGCCACGGACAGTGTTGTATTTTTGAGAGTTGTTCTCTCCGTCTGTCGATTTGTTGTACATATATATCTCCCGGTTGCTTATGGAAGTCCCCCGTGGCGAAATGCAACAATGGGTGCCATTTATATGCATGTCTAGAGGAAGGACCACTACACAAGATATTCCTTGTCAGACGAAGTTCAAATTCAAATGCATCCAGAGCGGGATTTTGTGTCTTTTGTATGTATGTTCTTTTTGTTCTACGTATGGTTGATAGTACATACATGGCATATATGTACGTTCTGATTTATGACTGGAGCGGGTAATCCTAACTGCATGTCGCCTTTTTGCAGTCAGACTTCCTCACATGTCATAATGAACTGATAGAGTGTGAATTCCTTCCTATACCAGCTTTCATCATACCACCTATAAAAAACAGGGCGAATGTACTTAGGGTTCCAATAGAAACTCTTGTTCGGCATCGCCACAACCGCTTCCTTCAATGTTGCTCCTCCCCCTCATCCTCTGCATTTTGAATGTAACGGTAACATTGTATGTATGTACTATGTATATGCACAATAGTAAAGGCATTCAATCACCTTACCCATTGACCTCTTCAGTGCATGTAGTGTGCATGTCTTTGCAGCCCAATCATGAGTTATAAAGGCAAGACAAGGCAAGAGTATACATATCCAGAAACATGCAGAGTCATGGTGATAACTCACTTGAAAAAAAAAGGAGAGCTAAAGGACTTTCCGTAGTCTTCCTTTACTTCCTTTTTGCCCCCAAAGCATACAAGCGAGGCGGAGGCAAGATGTGAGCAAGCAAGTCAGCTGAACCGCTTCTGAAACATGAAAGTATGTCCCGAGGCATCAACCCTGATGGGCATTATGGGTTTCGTTATGACGCCTTTACGTTAAGAGACAACAACAACATATCAAGCCAAGCCAAAAGAAAAAGAGGGAGAGGAAGAGGGCCAGATGAAAAGACTTGTTTGCTGAATGTCGGAGAATAACCTCGAGACATGACGAATCATAGAATAACCCAGTTTTGGAAGCTAGTATTTCTTTCTACGGGATAATCGACCCCACCATATCATGCGTGATGCATACACATATTCCCTGAGAATCTATTCCCAGAATCTTTCATCTCGGCCATTCAACTTTGTTTGGCAGCCATCACCTCTACTTCATTCTTTACGATAAGACGGGTGTAAAAAACAGCACTGCAGGGAACACAAGCGGGCACGTCAGTACCGTGGTCGGTCATGCATTCTTCACACAGCCCGCAAGACAAAGCCCAGAACGGATATGCAATAGTAGTGTATTTTATAATGGCCAAGACAGGTTATAGAGGGTGCTATAGAGGTCTTGAACAATGTCCCCCGGAAAAGCAAAAAGAAAGAAAAAAACGACAGACGATGGGTGGTGGGGGAACTCTGTCTGTCTGGGTTTTTGGTAGAATCTTGGCTTTGGCCGATCAGATTAAAACGTGACGATGGAGGTAACTCAAGCTACTTAATGCCCTGTGCTGAGCTTGTCAAGCATGTATTATAGTGGCGCGAACGACGAGGCAGACTCTATTATAGAACTAGAACTTTACGGGACTACGGAACTGCGGGACCGCAGGAAGAGGAGAAGATATGCACTACGCACAAAAGCAACAGCTGAAGCGAGATTTCCATATGACGACATTGTTATTCTGTGAAAGCGGCTGTGCACAAAATGCCCCTCTCCTCTTGTGTTTACTGTCGTCATCGATGGTTGGTTTGTCATTGTTGAGTGAATTGTTCTTCCTGGTCATACATACAAGTTCTTATCAGTCTCCATGTCATCTTACTCGCCAAAGGTTCTGTAACGTTTGATGAGAGACTCGGTATAAAGCCTAAGTGGTGATTACACACCTGAATCAACAAGAACAAACCTTGAAATAGACATTGCGCTGTGTGGGTCTCTTCTTTACCCCTTGACTTGGAGTTTTCTCTCTCCTTAGATGCGCTCGCTCGCTGTGATTCTTGTTTGAACAGAGTCTACAAGGGGCTATCAATTACGGTCTGCATAGNATAAAGCCTAAGTGGTGATTACACACCTGAATCAACAAGAACAAACCTTGAAATAGACATTGCGCTGTGTGGGTCTCTTCTTTACCCCTTGACTTGGAGTTTTCTCTCTCCTTAGATGCGCTCGCTCACTGTGATTCTTGTTTGAACAAAGTCTACAAGGGGCTATCAATTACGGTCTGCATAGACGAGCCAAATCGATACGCCGAGTTTGTGACAATGAAATTAGGACGTTATTTCATTGTGCACTGATGTTTTTTGTTCACAAGTTTTGCTTTTTTTCTTCACTTTCCCAGCGTCTTTCTCGCTACGCCCCAAAATCATAGGCAAAAAAGGGTCAAAGCACGGAAATCCACAACGAAACAGTCCTAAAACGAACTCCTTACCCTAAGAATGACCGAGATCTATGAGCATTCAGAGGCCAACAAAAAATGACACCTTATGCTTTGAACATGTGCAATACGCGGCGTGTGCTTTATGCAGAAACATTGTAAGAATTGACGCAAAAGGAAGGAATAACTCATGAAGGGGGGAAGGCTGAGTTCTTTTACTTGGAATCTGATTTACCGAGCTTCTTTTTTCCATCCGTGAATTTGTGTCTTGATTTCGATTGTATCTGTTAGTTCAGTTCCGGTGATACATCATCCTTTGACCGAACTTTTGCCATGGGTTTGCTAGATATCCAGCTGTACTAACAGAAGATCCCAAGGCAAACTGACGTTGCGTGTAGCACTTTTTGCCGGTTGATGCATGGTAAATAAGCCTCTTATCGGAAGCACACACNTTGTGCACTGATGTTTTTTGTTCACAAGTTTTGCTTTTTTTCTTCACTTTCCCAGCGTCTTTCTCGCTACGCCCCAAAATCATAGGCAAAAAAGGGTCAAAGCACGGAAATCCACAACGAAACAGTCTTAAAACGAACTCCTTACCCTAAGAATGACCGAGATCTTTGAGGATTCAAAGGCCAACAAAAAATGACACCTTATGCTTTGAACATGTGCAATACGCGGCGTGTGCTTTATGCAGAAACATTGTAAGAATTGACGCAAAAGGAAGGAATAACTCATGAAGGGGGGAAGGCTGAGTTCTGCTGCTTGGAAGCTGATTTACCGAGCTTCTTTTTCCATTCGTGAATGTGTGTCTTGATTTCGATTGTATCTGTTAGTTCAGTTCCGGTGATACATCATCCTTTGACCGAACTTTTGACATGGGTTTGCTAGATATCCAGCTGTACTAACAGAAGATCCCAAGGCAAACTGACGTTGCGTGTAGCACTTTTTTGCCGGTTGACGCATGGTAAATAAGCCTCTTATCGGAAGCACACACTCTTTGATGATTCAAGAAATATTGAAATTGTTTCCTCGACTTGTCTCTCACCCGCAGATAATGTTTTTGAATTACCGTCACTTTGGATTTCGTCAACGACCTAGATCGCGTGCATGTCTGTCACAGCACATTTGAGTTCATTCTTGGATTTTCCGGGTGCCGTGAAGATGACATGCAGTCAGTCTGTAGTCAAAGAAAACCATCACAATTTAGAAGCTACCCACCCACTAATGGTACCACCAAACTCTTTCGGAACCCACTGTCGCCATCACCGCAAAGAAAGCAAGGATCAGCCTAGTATCCATGTCGAAATGAACAGCGCTAGACCTGGAGTGGTTTAGCGGCATATAAAGTGATAGCCAATAGACGTTCGTAACTGATGGTTTTGCTCCACTTCTAAAGTGGCTAGTCGGGTCTCGTGGCTTGGCCACTTTTGGCAGTGACTGCGAGGACCAATAATAAGACTGTATAGAGGCCATCGTCGTTTTTCCAGCGGTACTGGTACTAGGCTACAGATTTTTTTAAGTGACACGATGGAAGAACAGTTATGGAATTGATGGAAGGAGATTAGGAACTAAAGAGGGACTTGTCTGCGACAATGTGGCAATGTTGGTCTTAGACAGCGCAATGTGTTTTTTTAGAGAAACATTCACAAATACAGAATGATACCGGACGATCAAGTTTGGACATTAGTGGCAAATATGCTAATATAGCCAGGGCACACTTTTTTGTTTAGATAGTCGCTTGTCACTACGCCTTGTCTCGTTAAAAATGTGTTATAGAACGCCCCCAGCTTTGTGAATCTCGCTGCGTGGCAGGACCATCTCGGGCGGTTGTGCACACGCACTCTACAGCACTGAGAGGATACAGGGTACTTGCGTTTTCAGTTTACAGGGCCTAGTTTTGAATTTATGCAGACACTTTGTTGGTAGTGTATTCTCCATGAATGAATAAAGTCGGACAAAAAAAAAAGGAAACGGACCCTCCCCATTCCCCTCTTTCTTCAGGCAGACAACCAGAAAGACGAGACGATGGAACAAGCTTGTGGCGATTAACTGCGGAACGGGAACGGAGACGGCTTTTGTTGGCGCTACGAGGGGCGTCGTCCACGTGAATTTCTTGTGGTGAGAGGGTCAGAATATTGGTGGACACAGAAGGTGCTTACGGATTCTAGAGGGTTTCGTGTGCATTCATAGATTGGTGCTACAAAATTACACAGACGGGTTAAAAGTTCCCAGGTGATTTAGGCTGAGAAGTTGTCTCTTCATTTTTGATCCAGCAATCTTGCTTACAGCGCTCTGAACAGTAGTGGCCAACAGTAGGGTCTACGATATCCACCAGAAACGATCCCTGGAATTGAGGAGGTACCGGTACTTGTCTAAACATCCCTTTATTCATATTTTAATGAATTTATTCCCGGACCATGCAGCCAATTCACATCCCCCCCCAACATCTTTGGCCGCAAGCAGCCACACTAGCATAGCCAATCAAAACCCCGGATTTCTGCCGCTTTTGTCACTTTTTCACTCCCTCTTTTCTCCTCGTCAGAGGTTGTAGAGGAAAGTGTGACTACAGGGAGAAGGATGAAGAGGAGCTCTGCAGGCACACTCTGAGCAGAAAAAGAAGAAGAACAACAACAACAGCCTGTATAAACTATAGTGGGTGTCTCTGTCTCTCTCTTTCTCTCTGCACAGAACCAGGGCTTTGAGCCACTCAACCATCAATTCCCTCATTTGATGTGCAAAGGATGCCAAAAACGGACGCAATCGTCTGGGCGGGCTGGGTCTAATCGATGCATGTACTGGTACTTTGGCTGGGTATAGCTTTTCGACCGGGTGTTGGACTGGGTTTCTGTCGGGGCCCCGGCCATTGGGGTTGTCGTTCAGTGCCAGGTGTCGAGAACAAAAAGCAACTGTGTCGCCCACTCGAGCCCCATTCTTTTCCCCCTTCTCTTTCTCGCTCTTACCCTTTTTTTACGCACTTGCTAGCCCGGCTTCCCGCTTTCCAAAGCTAATCCAATTGATTTTTCGTTTTTATTCTTTCCTCTTATCAAAAATCTGCTGTTCCCCCTCCTTCCCAATCTTGCAACACCTCAACTTCAACTTTTTATTTTTCCTTTTAGTATTTTGCTTTCGTTAGCATTATCTCTTCATTATTTTCTGCCTCGCAATAGCCTCTTCGATTATATTTTTCAAGCCTTTTTGTATCATTACTACGACAACCAACTTCTACTTTCAACAACTACTTCCTTCTTAGCCTGATATAACTCCACACGAATTTTGCACACTACGCCTGCCTAGTCCAAACTTGGGTTTTACTTGCTCCACCTATCCGAAGTGCAATTTTCTCTCCTCTTTTTTTCCCGTCTATTTTCAACACTTTTTTCAACAATCACCATCACAATCTTTTGCTTGTGCAACAGCGTAATTTTTGATTTTTGTCTTGTCTTTTGAGCTACTTCTTTCATTCCCTTACTATTTATTCTTCCATCATAACGACAACGTCCATTTCAACTTGACTTTTGCTTTTTTTTGCTGTTCTTTACGACAAAATCTCTTTCATTCTATTCACCATGGCTACTTACAACTACTACTCCATGCCTCAGGCCACTGCTCCCGGCCCTCACGTTCAGCACAACCATCACGGCCGTAACCGTCGTGCCCAAAGACTAGCTCAGTCCACTGTGTCCAAGGGTCAGATGCGTCACAACGCCTCTGCCACTGCTGCTTCTCGTGTAAAGGACATGAGCGATTCTATGCTCAGCTTCCGTAATCGTTTTGAAGCTACTCGCTCTTTCGACTTGGAGGATGACATGGAATTCTGCCCCAATTTGCTCAGCGACAATGATGTGAGTTATACCGGCTATTCAGGCTACGGCTCAGCCTATTCTTCGCCCTTTTCATCCCGGACCGCCTCCCCCGCTGACCGTCTGATTTCTTCCCACGAACAGTTGGTTTCCATTCACAGCGCTTCTAGCGAGCGTTCGTCTCTGGCTAGCAACTCGCCGAATGCTTCGCCTACCCAGATGGCCCAGCCCGTAGCCTCGACCTTTTCTCTGAACTCTTCGCCTGCTTATGGCTCCGCCTTTACTTCAGCCCAGGCCGCTGGCTTGAAGCTTCACCAGCCTGCTGCTTCGCGTGCTCGCAACCCAATTCCCATCATTAACCCCATGACTGGTACTGCCATGCACAACTCCAGCCCTCCTCCTTCCATGTCTCCTGGCCACATGCACCAGGCGTCGCCCAGTCGCCGGTGGTAAAGAGAGCATATTTGCTCGTTTGCCATGGTGGATTGTGGCCGATGACATGAAGTTGTTTGTTCGGGTAATAGTTCTTGGGTAATGTGTGTGCTTGCGTGTGCATAATCGTTGGCTTTTGTCTACATTTTTCTTTTCTTATGAAAAGAAGTCATGGAGCTTACCACTTTTGGGCCATTCTTTCTCTGGCGTGGAGGTCACTCTATTGTTGTAAAGCATTCCATAGTTTGTTGATCCCTTTTTGGGGACTTGACTGACTTAGGGTTACTTACAACTTTATTAGTGTCTTCTCGTGGAACGTGAGGAAACGTGGTAATATC
This sequence comes from Huntiella omanensis, assembly GCA_000833645.1. Taxonomy (NCBI): domain Eukaryota; kingdom Fungi; phylum Ascomycota; class Sordariomycetes; order Microascales; family Ceratocystidaceae; genus Huntiella; species Huntiella omanensis. Next base: position 31,164 of record JSUI01006524.1, on the reverse strand, counting down.
AATGATACGCTGAAACCACAGTCTGTCGTTGATAATTCCATGTTTTCAACACTTCTTACAGTATTGAATTCCTCCAAAAGTGACTAGCAGATGTATTGTCTGTTAGAAATCCGGCCTCTCTGTTTCTCTACCTCTTTCACAACTGTTTGTTGTGTAAGACTTGTACAGTTAGCCATTGTCTCTTCTTATCCGCCTTTCCTTAGTGCCGGATTGGCCTGACAGACATTCATTTGCCAGTTTTTGTTTGGCTTCGCTTTTATGCCTTGTCGTTTTTCAAAATTTGTTCTTTCGAGCGTCCCAGTTTCTTTGTTGTCTACTTGGTTTTTGCGCTCTCTCTTTTTTTATCATGGCTTATTCATTTTCTATGAGATGATGCTCTTGGTTCTCTTTTTCTCTTTTTTGTTTTTGTTTTCAAAATTCCCCAAAAATTGGACGTTTCGTTTGGCTGTTTTTCTTTTGTTTCTTCTTTCTTTTTGTTTTACGGCGGGCTCATTGGCTTAGCGAGCAGCTTTTGTTTTATTACTTGGCTTTTTGCTTTTCTATTGGCATTTGACACACGACATTGCACTTCTCAACACTTATTATCCATTGGTCTCTTACTCAAAGAGGACCATTCATGTCATTGGTCCCCCCAGTTCACTACTTGGCTGCGGCATTATACTACATGACTTGAAGTATCTGGTTGTTTCCAGACTTCAGTCATTGTTTGTATCTCTCTTTCTGGCATTTTGTTACGAAACGGCGTTTTCCTTTTGTTGTGTTTAGCGAACTTGCTTGTCTACGGACTTGTGGTTCTGCTTTTGTTTTGTTACGAGCACTGGATCTATTCTGTTTTGGCTGGACGGGCGGCGACGTGCATATTTGCGCCGCCCATTTGTTGGTTTCTTGGTTTTTGTTTTTTTCTTTATTACTTATTGGGATTGGGTCTTGTTTTGTGGGTTGTCACCTTGGTACTGCATCCGTTCAGTATCCGCGATTGCGCAAGGTTGTTTCTGTTTTTTTGCTTGCTTGCTTGGTTCTTGTCATTGGTTATTGTTTTGTTCCTGGTTTCTCATTCTTTGCATGAGGGACGGCCCCGGGGGTATTTTTTGTGTTATTTCGGGCTCTCCCTCCTTATACAAGCGGAGTTTTTATTTGTGCGTCTGGTCTGTTTTTTTACGGTCGGTCGGTCGGAATGGAATGGAATGGAATGGGATGGGATGGTTGGCGCTGTTTTGGGTGTTTATTGTATGGGCTCTGCTGGGTGTTGAAATCAGTCAACAGCAGGCTTGACTTGTAAAGCACTATTATTTGTTGTATATATCCGTTCCCTTTTTTGTGGCATTTTTATGATTTTGATTGTTTTTTTTGATGTGTGATGTTATGTGAAGTTTTATGTTGCTGACTTGTATATACCAAGTCATAGATCACCTGACTTGGGTTTATCACGGCATTCGGTATCATCAAGATACAGGGTTGATTGATTGATTGATTGATTGTCAGATTGATATACACATGTATCCTTATCGTGTAACAATACACGACCAAATTCATAATTCAAGCAACTACCCAAAACTCCAAACTCCAAACTCCCTCGTAACATAACGAAACAGACAAACTAACCACTATTTAAAAACTACAATTAAAAGCAACAAGACGATAATCAAAATGACGATAATAAAGCACCCTCTCGCTTCACCTTCCCCTTCAGCCACCCTATTCAAACTTCTACGTGCCCGATCTAGTCGGGAGGCATGTCTATCGACAAGACCCTCTGTTTCCTCCAACATATCCACTTGTGCTTCCAGTTCATCGCCAATTCGCATGCTAAGTTCCCGTTGGCGGGAAATAGACTCACCAAGGGAATCCAGATGTGTATCTTGTTCAGAGAGGATATGGTCGTGGTATGCTTGTAGTTGGGGGTTACTCATGCCGTCGGTGTCTACAATGTCACGGTAGGATGGCTCGGTGATGGCGCCGTCGAAGAGGTGGTTTGATGGGGTTGGTGAGGTGTCGCGGAAGCGGACGGCGGGTTGTGGGGAGGACGTGGGAGAGTATCGAGGTATTGGGTGTGGTGATGTTGATGGGGGGGATGGAGCGGTGAATCGGTGGAATTGAGATGTTAATGCGTCTAGAGTCTTTTCTAAACTGGGTAATGTATCGGCTAGTTCATCCGCTTTGCTATTCGGCATCGGTATTAGTTATGTTCTAGGATAAATTAGACTATCACACTCACTCGGTCTCACCAGCCCTTCTGAACCTCTCTTCTTCGGATTTCAAATGCGTAATCGCCTCGCGCATCTGGTCTAGAGACCCTGCTATATGGCCATCTTGTCCTTCGGCATCGAGACTTCCAGCTAGTGCTGAGGATGCTCGTTGGCGCTCAAGAAGGGATAGTTTAATGTGGTCGGCGAGGATATAAAGGTGATTTATCGTGGCCATTTTGCCGTTCGCAATGTAGTAGGCTATATAATGCTAAAGGGTATATGAGTCGAGAGCGGAATGTTTAGCGATTGATTGATTTAGTAGGTGACGATGATCTTAGCCAATGAAGCTAGTTTAGCTTGCGATGCGCGGATTGAATGAGGAGAGAGCTGACAGGTGACGGGGACGATGTGTCAGCTGACAGAGGGTTATAGCGGACTGACAAAACGGTTGCATTGACATGACAAGATTAAGCGTATTTCACGTGCTCTTTGTTGTTTTTGGGAAATTACATGGGTGGGTTGGGTTGATGAACTTGAGGTTGTACAAGAATCGTAAGAATCAGTTGGTGTGTTAGTGTGAAGTTGATGTGTATAAGGCGATTGAGGTTGTTTTTGTTGAAGGCGGGTGGTAGATAGGGTTGTCGTGTGTCTGTTTGTTGAAGACGTCTGATGTAAATCTGATAATACGTTGAGAGGCGTGGTTAGATATATCTTAGAGTCGGTATAGAGAGATCAGAATAGGCGGCATGAGACGATATCGGTCTTAACCCTGACTCAACACCTATGTTCCTCAGTCTCTGTCGGGTTTGATCTTATATATCAGTCCACTATACATCTATTTAATAACATGTGCAGTGCCATCTTTTGTAACAACTCAAACTTACTCCTTGTCCCCTCAACAAACCACCCATAATGTCCGACCATTCAGATTCTCAAGATTCAGACCCAGACTCTGAAGAATTTCCATTCGGCCTCTACATGAACCGCAAATTGTGGACCTGGACCACCGAACCCGCCATACCAATCCTCAACCACCCCGACTTCGCCACCGCAGACTCCCCCATCACAATCCTCATGTCCGGGCCCACCGACCGCTCATACCGTCACTGGTCCAAAGACATCCTCGACAATCTCAGAGCCATGTCACAGCTTCCATGGATAGAGCGCAAGTATAAATTTGTAGATTCATTTCCCGAATGGGGTGATGCCACGCCACTGGTTAGACAGCGCAGAGAGGATATGAGGAAGTGGCAGGACGAGAATATCAAGTTGGCTGTATTGTATTTCGCAAAGGGGGCAGATTGTAAGCAGGTTTTGTCGGATTTCGGCATGGTTGTGGAGAAAAAGGTGGGGTTTTTCTTGGTGGTGGAGAAGGAAGCGCCGTTTGAGATGTTTGTTAGACAGGCTGCGGATGAATATGATATTAGGATTCATGAGGATGTTGATAAGGCTGCGGGGTTTGTTGAGGGGTGGTTGTATGGGAAACTTGAGGTGGGCGTGAGGCTGGATTAGAATGGGCTTGGATGTGGGTTGTGACCTGAGGGTTGATGTTTGAGTCTGGGATAACGGGTTCTATATGTATGTATAGAGAAGTGAAAACAAAGTATGGCTGTTCCATCATATCCTGAAGTTGATGTATAGTGTCAGAGTGACATGGATTTACTAGACGTCTACTTGGTCGTGATGTCAGAACATCTATTTGTAAGACAGGCTACTAAACCAGATGCATTGGATACTTTGGGTATATAATCTGGTCACTGTCTCCCTCCTCCCTCTTCAGAGAACCTGACAAATACATTGAATAAGAACATACACAGCTATACCATCACCAGTGAAGGTTTACCACCTATAGTATGACCTAGTAGAAACTCTAGACCATCAACCGCAATAATAGATATAACCTCATCTTCACGGCATACCACCGTTTTACACCCCAGCTAATACATTTCCTGTTTCGAAATTAACCTTCGCCAAATCCAACTAACACAACCCGCTAAAAGCCCAAATTACAGGGGTCATCACGTCTACCTATAGAACATAAAAAAACTGCGCCATCATAGTAATTTACATAAAGACGTGATCCCGCGTTCACTTCCACCAAATACCCATCTTCACCTTAAAATTCCACCCACCTTCTTCAAAACAAAAACCATCCAAAATGACCAATTCCTTAATCCTCCAAGGCCCCCTCCAATGGCGCGTCTTCGACAGAGCCTTCCAAATCGAATGTAACAAGCTCGGTCTATGGGACTTTATAAAAAGAGAAGATCGCGTCCCTTGGAAACAAAGACCTACTCCCGTCGACTTCGATTCCTTCACAATTGAAGAATACATCCCAACCGTCACCTCTGAATCTCAAGGGGAGAATCCCTTGGCTATCGTCGCTCAAAAGGAGATGAATTATCGGATTGCTGAGACCCTGCGTACATCGGCTATTACCACGGCTACAGTAAAGTTTGAAAGCGAGTTAAAAGAATGGGATAGTAATATCCTAGGATGTGAGAAGTTATCTCTCTGGATTGAAGCCCACGTCACCGAGAACCTCCTCCGAGTCTGTCACGCCCGGACCTTGGAAAACACGGACGTCTTCCAAATACACCATTGGTATGACGCGTTACATGAACAGGTTGAAGCGGACGATTTATACTCTGCTGATGCACAAATCTACGAAGACGCCATGGTGAAGTTCTCTCAGATCCCGGATGACGAGAACCTAGATAGTTGGGTGCACGAATGGTGGGCTACCATGAACTCTGTAAAAGATACAGTCGTCGATGCCGAGCGCATGTCCATATGGTGGCCACGGATATCACAGATGTTACATCTTAAATTTCCTCTATGGTGGACCACTTTCACCATTAAAGAGTTGACTAAGCTCCAAGAGATGACACTCACTTTTGATGATGTCGGGGCAAGTCTTGTGAGGGGTATAAATAATGAACGCAGAAGAGGTATACCGCCAGCCGGACAAACTGCCGAGCTGAATAATCAACCGAATAACGGAAGAAATGGGAATAATAAGCGTCACCGTCACCGGAGATGAATTGGGGTTGAACTAGAATACATAACTATGCCGATAGACAATTACAGACTGTATACATACAGTAACAACATACATTACATGCAATCACTTTAATACGTCATCATATATCCATCTACGTAACACAGACCATTTACCTTTGCATGAACACAGTATGTACAAACACCCGTAATGGTCCATTGTTCACTACTAGCTAGGTTGTCCTTCATCATAACCATACATACACCTAAATACCGTTTTCTGTTTCATAGTTTTGTGTATTGACCATATTCCTGCGTTGATAGACATCAAGACAACAAAGAGTAAAAGCCTAGGAATCCAAAAAGAAACTGTCCCCCATGTACATACATACAAGACTCATGACATAGACCCCCAAACCAAAACCTCCACGCTCATTAAATATAATTTAGATGCCAAGGACAGCAAGCCCCCCATAATAAATACTAGGCCACAGGACAGCGTACCACAAAACCCATCTTCTAAGAAATACTCTTCTCATCTTCTCCTCTGTTTTTTTGTTGTTGCTAATGACCTACCGCAGATGCTGTAGATTCATCAGGGCACCACTCTCTACACTGAGTTCCTAGCCCACAGTCGATGTAGGCACATGCGACTTAACCTTCTTGGTGCGTTCAAACACCTCTTGAAACTTAATTGACCCATCAGTTGAGGCCACAACGATGCAGCCCTCAGCAGTCAATTCGTCTCCATTGGCATCAACATGGAGGGGAACCAACGGACAATGAATGGCATAAAGCACGCGATGGTCGCCGTTCTAAGGCACAGACATCACCTCGCGGCAGTTGGGCCAACTGTACACCACAATACGCCGACTATGTTCAGGGACAGCATATCCCATCGTTGCCACAATCTCGCGGCGGTTAAGGGACCATACCAGGGACGTCACCTGAGCAGCAACGCAAATTGAAGCAATCTGCTTCCCCGTCATTATATTAAAAAATCTGATCGATCGGTCTGAAGACCCACCACCAGTAGCAACGAGGTTGCTCTTCCACGGGCAAAACGCAATCGCCTTCACGGCTGCCTCGTGGCGCCACACATGCTTGGGGAATCGAGTAGTGAACTCAGTCACTTGATGCGATATCTCCGGAATCGGAGGGATCATTGCGTGTCTTCTAGCCATAAGAGGCTCTTCCTTAGTCAACCGTAGCTGCGACAAAATCGCCGATTTGCTCGTCAACGCAGGCGTCAACGACTTCCTAGCGTTACGACCATTGTCAAAATCGCTGATGGAGAACAACGAGCATGTGTTGTCGTTGCTGCCAACCGCAAACATCGTGCCTTCTTTGTTCCAAGCAAGACCACAAATCTGCTCAGAGCTCACAAAGCACCAACCGAGAACTGTAAGCTTACCCCAGAATCCAAAGGCAGAAGTAGGACGCGGAGACCACTCCACAGAGTAGATCGTGACAGCACCCCGCTCGTCGCCGACTAGCAGGGTCTCTGTCTCCACCCGGGTGCCAAAAGGACTTCCTGTCTTGCTCGAGTAGCGCAGATAAGTACGCGGGCAAAACTTGATGCATGAGATGCGCGCCTGGAAGTGCTGGCGGAAGCGAATAGGCATGGGCTTGGCAACTTCAGTTGCAAACATGTCATCCAACGACCCTAAGGCCAGGAGTCCAGATGAATCAGCATACGCCAAAATGTTGCGATCCCCAGCGTGAGAAGAAAAGTCCATGGCCGAAATCCAAGGCGGGCACTCCTCTCTGCGGTTACCGGCCAAAGGAAGCACTCCACGAAGAGCCGACCATCCATAGATCTCACTATCAAGACCTACGGCCAGCAGGTTGTATTTGTAGTTCCATGCCAAAAGGGAACAGTAAAAGTCATTACGCAGACCGTGTCCGTTGAGGGTCCTATCGACTTGTCAGTATATAGAAATATCTAAAACATTGTTGGGTCCGAGGAACTCACCTGTAAGGGGGCGAGGGAACACGAGTCTTGTGTTTGAATATAGCACCTGCTTCAATGAGATTAAAGTTAATACGCCATAAACAATCGCCATGTTTCGTGTGAACTTACCAGTGTTCAGGTTCATCCATTCCGCTCCAGTCCAAAATGTACGCTTTTCTTGTTCATCATTCATGTTACCGGCTGTAATACGGCCCCGGCCGCTCTGCTGGGTAATGTTAGGGTCGAAAACCGGAAGAATTCTCTGGGTCACGTCGGTTCCAGTGGCTACGCTGAGACGAGCAACATGCAGCTTGTCTTCAACGTTAGCCAAAGCACGATGGACTGTCCAGGATGCGGTGTATGCGGGAGGGCCGTTAGCCTGCAAGTGAGGGAGCTCTTCGTTGGCGAGAACAGAATCAGTTTCGCCAATATCCCAGACGTTGCCAGAAGTGCCGGCACGTCCAGTAAGCCCCGGGAATGGCATAGCGGGCGCATTGTCTATATTAGTGACCTTATTAGTATGTCGTTACAATTAGGAATCTGGGTGACTCTACTCACCAGGAATCAGGCGTTCAAACATGTCGCTCTCCATGTATTGTCCAATAGTAGGCGCAAAGGGATCAATAGAAGCCAAGCTGTTTCTATTGAAACGCTCCTTGGGCGTCAACAAATGAACGGGACGAGCCGATTTGAAGCGTTCAGCCAACGACATCTGACTGCTGCGGGAAGTGATGAACCGATCAGCGTTACGGATAGAAGACGCCTGCCCGGTTCTAACAACAGCTGGTGTGAAGAAGGCCGAAGGGAGTCCATGGCCCATTGCCTGAATCTGGGTCTGGCGCGGAGCAGTCTGTGGGGTAATCTGCGAAGCACCTTCACTTGGCTTAGCAACTGTAGTAGTCTGAGCGGAGTGAGACTGGGCATCAACGACGGAGCCCTGACCACTAGGAGGGCGCTTTTCAAGGCTCAAGGGCGGAGCCGAAATGTTGTTGGCCTTCGTCTGCGCCTGCTTGTTTCTTGCGATGCGCTTTCTAGTACGCCGAGCCGCCGAATCGGAGGTAGACATCGTGTTGGTAACGGGAGCCTGGAAGTTTTCTTTCCAGCCCTGATCAGAGCTCTGACTGCGACGAGTTGCAGAGCGGAGCACGCGAGTGCTCGGGGGAACAGAGCGAGCCATGTTTGCGAAGGTGCGAGATGGCCGGAAGTCTTTTTTGATAACTCAAGTAACGGAAAGTCCGTTATAAAAATAATAATATGGTGTTGGAGATCCAAAAGAACTAAAGTAGTCCCTTTGGGGGGGTTGGATGGGACTAACGGAGATGAAAAGACATGTTAATTGATGGAATCAAGGTCGGTAACGGAGTAGAAATACTAACGTGTTGATTGAACAAGTTCAACCTGATAATTTAATATATTTGATGGGTTCTGTTGCAGCTATGATAGCCCAAACAGATGGTCGTTTCTGTCGAAAGTTTGTCGGGGTTCTTGTAGTCACGAAGATTGGAATCGATCAACTGGAACAGTAGCCGAAGCAAAGAAGGGCGAAAAAGAAGGGTCTACTCAAAACTGCAAGTGATTCCCTGAACAGTTGTTGACTGATTCAGAGAATGTAAATACCTTTACTGCGGTTTTGATGACTTTTGCGCGCGAACTGGATTTTGTGGTGGGAAAGAAAATCAAGTGACAAGAAGGGAACGGAACGACAAACCCATAAGGAACAGAAAGCAAAGCAGAGGTTTACACTAGACATTACCTTTGAGAAAGAAGGACCTTACATCTTCAGCCCTTATCAACTCAAGGAACATGCCATTTTGGGTATTTTATTTTGATACACACGACTCATTATCACCATACAGGCAGGATGACGTTGTTCGACAGGCATTGTGGTAGTCAACATTACCCATTTGGTGGAAGTTGTTAAAGTTAGGCTATGGTTATGGTTTGTGTATCACCTCGTGACATACATAATGTGGAAACCACATGCATGTGTATGTTCATGACATACAAGGTTATACAGAGAAGGAGAGATGTATAGCATTACCCTTTTTGGTATTGTGTAATGGCTTGTACCTACCCTGTACATAGTAACCCTACCAGTGACCATTGCAAGCAAGCACTACGTCAGAGGCGGTTGATTCCAGGAGTCACACGCTAGAATGAGAGCACGGTCTATGGTTTTGAAGTTGATTCGTTGAATCGTCTTTTACGCAAATCGGATGTTTCTAGCTATCACCAAGAAAAACCGCGACTCATCATCACATCTCAATTTACATCGTCCATTATCAGCCACTGGCCGATTTACATGCGATCGCCGCCTCACCGCCTTGTCATTCTGCCGTATACCCCAGACACCAAGCTTTGGGCCTCAACCTCGACAGCGACGATTTGCGCCATTACCAACAGCGTCAACGCCATCAACACTGTCGATACAGCATCACAGCTACGATAAATAGCGTCGCATATCTTTGTTCTACCGTGCTAAGACGGAAGTTGTACTCGTAACTGCACATTGCAGGTCTTTTTTGCGATAAACCCGTTTCTGCGCTTGGCGGCGCCCATAAGCACTTGTCGACGCAGCACTTTCTGACGGGCTGGCGGTCGCGATGCTTTCGGCATTCACTGCTCGGCCCATTATTGAGCTGAGGCAGCGGGATAAGTCCAAGATCGAAAGTGTATTGGCTTATGGTAGGAAAATGCGCTGATACTTGTAAATGAGAACACGGGCTAACGGGGACGTATTGTGCCGCACGACAGGTGACCGAGTCTTGGTTGGGCTTAACTCAGGAGCACTTCGAATTTACCGTATAAACGAATTGCCCAAAGAACTTGCTTCCGATAGCCCTGCGACGATATCTGCGACTAAAGATGCGAATGGCAATGATGGCGGAACCTCATCTTCGGCGCCCGACACGGATTCGGTAATGTCTGCACCCAAGGCCAAACCTAGCGATTTACTACGCGAGGTCGAACGCTTCTCAACAAGAGCCGTCGAACAGTTAGCGATAATCAAGGAAGCAAACACGCTTGTCTGTCTGTCCAACTATCAAGTCTCTCTCTATGACCTCGCCACTTATGAGCTTATGACGACACTTCAAAGGACAAAGAACGCCACATGCTTCGCTACAACGTCAAACATTGTAAAAGACCCTTCGACCGGTATCCCCGAAATCATTAGTCGCCTTGCAGTTGCAGTGAAGCGTAAGCTCCTGCTGTGGAATTGGCATGAGAGTGAATTATTACCTGACGTGGTTGAAATCACATTACCCGAAAGCATCCGGACCATAACCTGGGCAAATGCTACTAGCATTGTAGTTGGTATGAACTCCAACTATAGTCTGGTTAATGTGGTAACGCAGGAGGTTTCAGAAATCGCCAACCCGGGTACTGCCAATGGGTCAGCTGCATCTCAGGGTCGCTTCGGAGCCATGGGCACAGCTAGTATGGGGTACATGGGTCTCGGGAGTTATATGCCTAAGCCATTGTCGGCCAAGTTGGCGCCCGGCGAAATACTGTTGGCCAAGGACGTCAATACTTTATTCATCGACGATACGGGTCTAGGGAAACAGAAGCGCCAAATTCCATGGCAGGCAGCCCCGGAATCTATTGGTTATTCCTATCCTTACCTTTTGGCTCTTCAGCCACCAACCAAGGGATCTCTTGAGGTTCGCAATCCAGACACACTCTCTCTCCTTCAGAACATCAGTCTTCCTGGTGCTGCACAACTGCACTTTGCACCACCAACAGTTAGTCTTGCGCATGCCGGAAAGGGCTTTCACATTTCTTCGGAGCGGTGCATTTGGACGATGGATGCTACAGACTATGACTCCCAAGTGACATCTTTAATCGAGTCAGAACACTATGATGAAGCCATCAGTGTTTTGAATATGCTCGAAGATGCCCTGTTGAAAGACAAGGACGGTAGTCTGAGAGAGGCCAAGATGCGCAAGGCCGAAGTTCTGTTCAGTCGTAAAAAGTACCGCGATGCGCTCGATCTCTTCAATGATGATGCCGTGCATGCGCCACCAGAACGGGTACTTAAACTCTACCCGCCTTCTATTGCTGGTGATTATTCGGCCTGGCCTGAACTTGCCTCGGATGAATCAGAAGACGAGAGTATTCAAGAGGAAGCCGAGTCCCGACCAAGCGTTGAGGGTGCCAATGGCTCAGCGGTCGATACCCCGTCTACCCCAGTTTCAACAGTACCTGCGGCCGGATCTCGTCCCTCAACACCAGGTACAGCCGGCGGTCAGACTGCTGGTCAGGCTGGCGCTACTGGAGGGTTTGTTCGTATGTTTATGGGCGGCAACAAATCCTCTGACACAGCCTCTACTAAGAGTAACTCCCATGAAGCTGAAGGTGCCGAAAGCAAGGAGCGACCTGAGACCCCCAAGAAGAAGGAGAAGAAGAAGAAAGTCAACAAATTTGCACATCTACCTGTCACCGAAAAGGAGTTGCGTAATGCTGTGCTAGCACTCAACAGTTACCTGGCCGGAAGCCGTGCTCGTTTACAACGTATCATTGACCCAGCTACAGGTAAACTCAAGCCGCGCGAGAAAGGGACAGCAGCTGAACAAACGCTCCAGAGACTTCTTGGATGTGGGCCTGAAACAGACACAAGCACCATTCCTGATGCTGATATTGAAAAGAAGCTCAAGGGGACATTTGCTCTGGTTGACACCACTCTGTTCCGTGGATACATGTATAGTCAGCCGTCTCTAGCTGGGTCTCTTTTCCGTATTCCAAACTTCTGTGCGCCGGGTGTAGTAAACGAGAAGCTTCTTGAGCATAGTCGGTACCATGAGCTTGTTGACTTCTTCTACGGAAAGAAGCTTCACGCCGAGGCCCTGGCGCTGCTCAAGAAACTGGGTGCTGGCGATGAGCCTGATGAGAGGGCTCCAGGTCTTCATGGACCACAACGAACAATTCGGTATATCCAGGGATTAGGTCCTGCTTTGGTGGATCTTATCCTTGAGTACGCGGAGTGGACGTTACGTGCAGATCCCGAAGAAGCCATGGAAATCTTTGTTGGTGACACTGAGAATGCAGAGACTCTGCCGCGAGACAGGGTGGTCAAGTATCTTAGTGACATTGATATCGCGTTTGAGATGCAATATCTTGAACACATCATCAAGGAACTGAATGACTTGACGCCTGATTTCCACAACCGGTTAGTTGAGCTCTTTGTCGGCTTCCTCAAGGACTCTAAGAGAGACCAAAAGTGGGAAGCCATGATGGAGCGGTTTGTTGCCTTTTTGCGATCAAGTAGGCAATACAGTCTAAGCAAAGCCTTTTCGGTTATTCCCCGAGATGAACCGGCCTTTTATGAGGCACAAGCGGCAGTGTTGAGTCTTATGGGTAATCATAAGCAGGCACTCGAAATTTATGCCTTTAAAATGGAAGACTATGCTAAGGCCGAAGAGTAAGTCTGGATAACAAGTTGTGATGAATATTCGTACATTAACTAACACCGGTATTTTCTTTAGGTACTGCAATCAGGTCCACCAGACACAATCCGAACCCCCGCCAATAGTATCTCGTCCAACATCTTCGGCCGGACCTGCTCCTGTTGAGGAAGAGGTTGTCAAGACTACGATTTACCATACTCTATTGTCTCTGTACATCAATCCACCATCACCATATCACCAAAAACTGCCACCAGCATTGGCTCTTCTTTCCCGACATGGAGCCCGTCTTCCAGCAGAGTCAATCTTGTCTCTACTTCCTGAGAGCCTCCATATCAGCGATTTGGAGGCCTATTTCCGCGGCCGCATGCGCTCATCGACAAGTTTGATGCACGAAGCTCGTATTGTCGCTGGGTTGAGATCGGCTGAGTTGATTGGTAGTCAGAGTAGATTGCTTCTCGGTGATGATATCCCCGGGAGTCAAGGACCCAAGGGACGGAATCGGAGAGTAGTAGTTACTGAGGACCGTGTGTGTGGAGTATGCCATAAACGTCTAGGTGGCAGTGTTGTAGCTGTAACAGCAGATAGTTCGGTGGTGCATTATGGGTGTCTTGGACGGTCATCAAATGGAGTTGGTGCGTCGTCGTCATCAGTTAAGTCAGATACTTTGCGGGCAAGTGGATGGGGCCGTAAGGCGGGTCGTAATTAGGTATAGCGAGTCGTTTCTTTTTTTGTAGTTTCTTGTTCTTCTTGTTTTCTTATCATGACGGATGAATATAACGAGGCTCTTGCGGGCCGTTTTGATTGTCTAAACAATTATCCCATTACTCGTCATCAGAAACCACCTCTTCTCCGTAGTTTTCTTCCTCCTTCGAATCATCGACAGCCTTTCCAGCCTGTGCCAAGGCGGCGTTATCCTGCTCCATACGAGCGGTAAGCTCCTTGTTGATAGTGTCTTGAAGGGTTGACACAGCTTTGCCAAGGGCGTTGAAGTAGGTCTCCTTGTCCGCGGGACTGTCGCTTGCTAAAGGAACGATAGTGGCGCTGGAAGAGAAAGGCTCATTGGTAGGAGAGCTGTATGTGGCGCTTAAGGACGACATTTTGGTAACTGGTGAGAAAAATAGAAGACTATGGTGAAGCAAAGTGGATGATGGTGAGAATTGCTCATGGAGTTCTTGTTGGTGGGGTCGCAAAAGGTTACCCTAGTCAGAACCCTAGGGCGCCATTTTTGGGCCTTTAAGATGCGATTGTAAATATGTAGACTTGTTCCCACGGATAGGAGAGATCGGCAGCTCTACAGAAACTTATCGATCATACTGTAGCGGTTTTATAGTTTTCCATATCGACCTATTATTGAGATTGTCCAATCAACCGCCATCAACTAAACCGATCATCATCCAGAATCCCTTGCATTGTCAAAAGTACCGATTACTGCGCCTGGTTAAAGAGAACCAAAGAAAGACAGCGCCCGCGTTATATCGTTACAGTGGTCAATCACACCAATACTTTTTGCCGTTGTGTTCTTCTGCCGAATGAGAATTACACAAAGTACATAGAACCCCGCCTTGTCCCTCCTTCCGTATCTTTATTTTCTCTTTCGTTATGCATTCACAACGTCGTCCTTCTGCCACGCAGGCGCCCCCGGAGTTACCTGACGATCTCAAAATTATCACGACCCGAGCTGCTTCTCTCGACTACCCACGACCAAACGTATATACAGGCTCTAGTCAACCTTCACCAAATTCAGCACATACTCCTGTTTCGGCACAGCCAACATTCAATTTCAGTCGGCCATCACCGCTGGGTCGCACTCCCCAAGATACATCCTTCTTAACGTCGGGCCCGCCTTCCGTACGCAACGGCTCCGTATCATCAACTACCTCGCCCAAGCTCATGGGCTCCGGAAATGCTTCACCTCAACCACACGGTTTAGTCCCCGTCTATAAGCCAGACCCATTATCTGCAAGCCAGTTGGCTGCTCAAACGGCCGTTCTACAACACCAAGCATCGCATAACGGGGTACCGCCGAGAGGTGCGCCTGGTCCCATACATTCCCGTCAGCGCAGTCAAACCGTGCCGGCGCCGGGTGAAGAACTCGCCGTCCGGGCGCGCATAGGCCCGCTGTCACCACCCATGCTCTCATTAACGGAGGCTTCGGCTCCGCGCGACCAAGGCCATGGACTGTTGGGTGCTACTGCTGCCTTTCCTAAACTGAACACTTCTACGGCTGTGTCACCCGTCATGTCAGGGGTTCATGTACCAGATAGTCCTCTGGTTACAGCGCCGAGCCCACTTACGACTGTTCCGCCACCGGCGCCGTTGGTGGAGAAGAAGGAACCCAAGCGGAAACTATTTTCGAGACCTGGGAAGATCAGTGTCAAGGACACCAAAGACAGGGGTCTTCCAAGTCCAGGCAAGATCGGAAGTGCTTTCAGTATTGCCCTTCAGCGCGGAAACTACAGTTCTACTACTCTCGGATCGGGAGAGTCTGTAGGTTCAGGTACACCTGGAATTGCCGGCTCGCTGTATTCGCAGGCCAACTCTAGCACAGTGACAGTTCGCGGTCCTGATACTGAGCCCTCGCGCGACAAGGAAAAGAAGCATCACTTCCTTTCGCGCCAGAAGCAGAAGCTCAAGGAGGAATATCACGCTGCGGCCAGCAGTGCGAACCCCAAAGCAAGCGCCAGCAGTCTCTACAACTTCCATACTACCTCACCCAGCGCTAGCACATCAGCATTCAAGAGCCACAAGGGCCACAAGGAGAAGAAGAACCCCGATCATTTGCACATGAAGCTGGGTGATGCTGATCCTTCGTTCGACCTCCCTCCATCTGTCTTGGCTACTATTCATGCTGACATGCAAGAAGCTAAACTTGCGTCGCTGAACCAGCTAGGACCGGAGGATGCCTGGCCGTATCTTCGGAGTAAGATTATCATGGTTTTTGAGGCTGAGGAGGTGCGCGTTCCTATTGAGGATTTGAATCGTATTGTCATGTTCCATTTGCAGTTGTGTATTACGAAGCGGACTCCGGGGCAACTTCTTGAGGATCTCAAAGAGCTTTTCACATCAGGGTTCATGGCTTTGGATCGTGCGATGCGTAAGACGCCTGAGGATCGTACGATCCCAGAGCTTGTTGAGTTTTGGATGTTTACTTTTACTGTCGTACTTCCTTATCTTCAAGCTGTATTCCTACCTCTTGATGTAGAGTTTGCTGGTGAAGGTACCCTCGTCAGCAAAGAGCAGGCTCTTGAATTCTGGGGCGCCGTTGCTGCTGTATCTGAGGGGCATGATACTCCGACGAGCACGCCGCTAAATATCCGTGGTCTGGTTCTTACGGCCTATCGGGATATTGTGGTATTACCTAGATATGAGACGCTCAAGACCATCTTCTCGCGATTGTCTCTAGAATTCTTACCCGCTAGTTTCGCAAACATGGCGCTTGCCTCACCACCACCCGAGGTCTCGCACCAGCTTGGTATGTCAGCAAGCCCCAGTGAGAGCTTTGCCTCTTTGAACCGCCCAGGCACGGCTACCTCTATGCCGTTAGGCAACTCGGATTTCAACTTTGGTAGCTTCAATAGTGCTGGAAGTACGCTCTTTAATGATGGAGCTAGCCATGGAAATCCCGGAGGTGGTCCTGGAAGCGTCCAGGGTACATCCGTTGGAACTCGTTCCCGGGCTATCTCGAACGTTTCCTATGGAAGCAGTAACATGTCTGATTCTGGATATCGTCCGTTTACGCCGTCTAGTCTGCACCTCAACATTAGCGCCACACTCGGTGCTGGTATGTCTATTCTCGGGACTACTCAGCCTTCAGGTCTGGCCTCAAGCATGGTCAATCTCCCATCTTCGATCGGTGATCGCCCGTCTAACAACGGAGCCATGAGCGTGGTGAGTCTAGGTTCTGTTCGCGAAGTGCGTGAACAGAACGTTGAAGACTCCAAGCAGGTTACGGATCTAGTTGGACGAATGTTACAGTGCATGAGTGTACTTTCAGGTGTTGGTGTCGGCGCAAGAGCTGGAGATGAAGGAGGCGAGAAGATGAGAGAATTGTCGAGGTTACTCAAGTTGAATTGGCTT
Source organism: Huntiella omanensis (assembly GCA_000833645.1). Taxonomy (NCBI): domain Eukaryota; kingdom Fungi; phylum Ascomycota; class Sordariomycetes; order Microascales; family Ceratocystidaceae; genus Huntiella; species Huntiella omanensis. Next base: position 14,542 of record JSUI01006524.1, on the reverse strand, counting down.
GGAAGAGGAAGAACCGGAAGAAACCGGCGTGGATTGGTTGGTGGCCGAGTAAGAAGAGGTACTCCTGGTGATGTTTTTGCGTAGGATTTAGAACTGGGCTTCTTGTAACGACATTATGACCATATTATGAATTTGAGTTTTGTATGTAAAACGTATATAGATCAACGATATAAAGACAGCTTAAAGAACATTGAAAGTTTTCTTGAGCACGAGGATCACAGTATGTATGTACATCAAGAATAGTCACGTGAAATATGTAAATGTGGTACAAAAAAATATATTCAACAACTTATATAGTTCATTTTCAGAAACCTAAAGCACTGGGTTAGCAAGATGTCGCAGGCATCAGGAAACGGTAAAATGTGCAAAAGAAATCTCTGTAGAGATTTTGCGTTCAATCAGACAGCCACTTTGGAAGGAGAGAATAAGACTTCATGCGTCCCAAGTTAGGCTCTATGGGAATCGAGTGGAAACTGCGAATGTGCGTGGAAACTTCATCATAGAAACGCGATTTGGAGGTGTTTGTGTATAATGGAGAATGGGTACCGTACCTATTAGAGTGTGTTGAATGGTGAAGCCTATTACCGGCTAGTTTGTAGAAAGAACCTGAAGTTCTGATGATCAGTTAGTTGATGATCATTGACATTGTAGTGATGTCACCCATAGATACCAAGATTGGTTGGTTCGAAAACTCAGACACAATTACTGGCAAGTAACAAGCCCAACAGCGATGAAGGGCCCGAAAGACAAGATTTCCTCATGGACGAATCGGCTGGGAAAAGAAGACGAAATTCTAATGTCATCATTGAAGTGATGAACCTGCTTGCTGACGGGCTTCCGCACAGCAAGTCGTCTTGGTGTCTATGGATGACTTATGTAAAGGTAACTTACCATATGGTGATGATACTTCAGTCCGTCGGAAGACGTGAAGTGATGTCTAGTAAAGACAATGCGTTCGTTCGTCTTTTCAGACGCCGACAACGGGTACAACTCAATGAAGAGGACCACACGCGAGATGGAAGACAGAATGAACTGTTGATTGAGATATTTGATGATGAAAGAGAGAAGGAAACAAAATACCATATGTGAAGAGAATTTGCCAAATTTATATTCTTCGACGACAGTGTGAAGCGTCCTTCTAAAAGCGGGGCGCACTGTCGTTTATACGGTGTGGACCTTAAAGTGGGGTTTAGACTGGCCTTTTTTTTATTTTTTTCTACTGGCGCAAAGGAAAATGGTTAGGACGTTGGAATTGGACGCGTCGAGACGTGTATAAGTGGATATTAAGAGTGGAATCGTGATATTCGAGAAGGCTGGGAGTGAACAGTCTCGAAGATTCGTGTAGTTTTGGGTGAATATCGTGTATTCAGGGTTATTGTGATAAGAAAGGGTTATGGGGAACTATGATTAGAAACATGATCCTGTTATCGGGGTTATTGATTGTATAACCCTACTGATGACCGTAACANTGGAATTGGACGCGTCGAGACGTGTATAAGTGGATATTAAGAGTGGAATCGTGATATTCGAGAAGGCTGGGAGTGAACAGTCTCGAAGATTCGTGTAGTTTTGGGTGAATATCGTGTATTCAGGGTTGTTTTGATGGGAAAGGGTTATGAGGGAAGTATGATTAGAAACATGATCCTGTTATCGGGTTTATTGATTGTATAACCCTACTGATGACCGTAACACGACTCCAAAAAAGGTGTCTCAACGTCAAACAAGAGAGCATCACAAGGGTGATGCATATTCTACCAGTGAACTGTTTTCTCACCGCTTTGTACTTTCTCAGACAAATGTTGGTAAGAGTAGTATAAAGGTGGATTTAGAAAGACACACAAGTAAAGCAATGGCACCAAAAAACAGCGGCAAAAATGCTGGATTAAAGTAGGTGATCTACGTAACTGACATTAACATCAACATCGTGACATACTGTCCTTTCATCCNGATTGTATAACCCTACTGATGACCGTAACACGACTCCAAAAAAGGTGTCTCAACGTCAAACAAGAGAGCATCACAAGGGTGATGCATATTCTACCAGTGAACTGTTTTCTCACCGCTTTGTACTTTCACAGACAAATGTTGGTAAGAGTAGTATAAAGGTGGATTTAGAAGGACACACAAGTAAAGCAATGGCGCCAAAAAACAGCGGCAAAAGTGCTGAATTAAAGTAGGTGATCTACGTAACTGACAATAACATCAACATCGTGACATACTGTCCTTTCATCCCTTGAATAGATAAGCGCCTATTACAGCCTATACATGACCCGAGATAATGGATAGTGGTGCAGAATTAGACCCAATGCTACTGTGTAATGCAGTCAGATCGACCAGGTGTTTGGAAAAAGCCCGATCTGATGGGATGGATGGATTTATATGTACAGATAGGTTTTACACGATAGACTACGGGGGCCCATTTGACAAGGCGAGCGATGATGGGCGAATTTGTCGCCACAGGGCGGCGAATTTGACAGAAGTGTGGGTTGATGCCGGCAGCTGCTGCATGCAGGAGTGGGGTCATAAGGCATGTCTAGGGCTGTGATGTGGAATATAGCATGCAGACGTATATACGGACATTGTAGCCAGCCAGTGAACAAGATATATAGTTAGCTTTCCAGAATAAAGGAATCAAGCCCCCTTTTCTAGAGATTGGAGTCGAGAGCTGTTTTATATCGACCGAANGCGAATTTGTCGCCACAGGGCGGCGAATTTGACAGAAGTGTGGGTTGATGCCGGCAGCTGCTGCATGCAGGAGTGGGGTCATAAGGCATGTCTAGGGCTGTGATGTGGAATATAGCATGCAGACGTACATACGGACATTGTAGCCAGCCAGTGAACAAGATATATAGTTAGCTTCCCCGAATAAAGGAATCGAGCCCCCTTTTCTATAGATTGGAGTCGAGAGCTGTTTTATATCGACCGAAAAATGGAAAGGAGCTCGGGCGACAACGGGAAAATCCACATCGGACGACGGTGGATGGATAACAAGCGAAACTCTAAATGCAACCATAACATCTGTGATGCCTTGAGACGGCACTTTAAACAAACAATTCTAGCGAAGGTGCATGTATGGCAGACCAGATATGCTGTTGGTGGTACAGNCTACACTTTGTCAATAACACGAAAAGCCTACAAAGTTACCTTCAATCCCAATCTAGGCAATAGTTAGGCCTCCCCGCACCCAAACAGGAGCTCAAGTAGACTTAGTTTTAGGCCATGGCCAAGTGTTCCAAATGAGCTGGTATCCACTTACCGGNCACGAGATATCCGATCGGAGTGATAAGTTTAGAAGTAGGTTACGTATGTATGTGCTGTTTGGGTTGGGCAGTTTTGTTAGCGGTTGTGGTTTTGTGTATTCGTGCTATTTATGGACGAGAGAAGTTTACTAAAGCAAGATGGAAATAGACATACACGTAGAAGCCAAGAAGCCTACACTTTGTCAATAACACGAAAAGCCTACAAAGNTAGGTTACGTATGTATGTGCTGTTTGGGTTGGGCAGTTTTGTTAGCGGTTGTGGTTTTGTGTATTCGTGCTATTTATGGACGAGAGAAGTTTACTAAAGCAAGATGGAAATAGACATACACGTAGAAACCAAGAAGTCTACACTTTGTCAATAACACGAAAAGCCTACAAAGTTACCTTCAATCCCAATCTAGGCAATAGTTAGGCCTCCCCGCACCCAAACAGGAGCTCAAGTAGACTTAGTTTTAGGCCATGGCCAAGTGTTCCAAATGAGCTGGTATCCACTTACCGACAGAAAACAAGTGTTTGATTGGCTGATATCGTGCAAGTCCGTTCATCTGTCACACATCCTTCTGACGATGGTAACAGTCGTGTTGAAGAGAACACTGAATATTCCAAGTTGTTTATCGTAAATTTGAACCTTCACCAGGAAATTTTACATACCAATTGACACGTAGTTATTTTCTCATTTTTCTGAAATTTTCTACATCAAAATCGCCAATTTCATCACCATCTTATCTGAATTCAAATCCTGGCCGGCAATCACGAATCCTCCATATGCACGTTGATGTATACAGAGCACCACAACCCAGTAACTTACAGACAAACCAATTATAACAGCCCAATGAACACGCAAGTCTCCACCAATATACAGAATATACAGGCTTAATTCATCTCTTGCATTTTGAAATTCCGGACTTTCCGGCCGGATAACTGGTAGTTGGCTTCTTTCTTCCGCCCACAGACCTGAAGACGGGACTTGAGGCTGCGCGATTTGTAAGGGCGCTTCATTACGGGTGTAGCTGTTGTGTTGTTGATAGACGTGCACGGATTGCAGAGTCGCCAATCGGAGTTGGTTGATGCCCTGTAGCCAGAACAACGAATAAGTGTTGCGTGGTTTTTAGGATACATTCGGAATTGAAAACACCTTGGCACACTGTAGTTTAGAAGGAAACCCGAGTAATAGAAGCATCGGAAGACCTGTTATAGGGCTCTGTGAGGTGTCAATTCCCCACAGAACAATCAATTAGTGCACGCACAAGCTAACTTACCTTTTATAATTCCGCAAACTTACAGGGCCATCTTCAGGCATCTAATAGGCGGCCCGGCCCCCGCTATCACTCCAAATTCCAAAGGCGGTGAGATCAGGTTGCTATCCTAGGTCACAGACCCTTGTTTCTGTGCTCCCTTCCCTCTTTTTTTCTTCCTGGTTGCTCTCTCTCTCTCTTTTTCTCCCAATTTACTGGGTAACAAGGTCTTCTAACACGCTTCTGCTCACTGTTCTGCCGCTTGCACCACTAAATGAGCTTCTGAACCCTCCCTGTTTTCTTCTCATTTCGTACTTTGGCTCTACCACCATCGCCACCCACGTTTCTTTGTTTCTCCATTTCAAGTTTCACTCTTTTTTTTGCCATCTTTTTTTTTGTTGTAAAGTCCCTTTCGAGTCCTCGTCATAAATTTCACTGAACATCAAAATTCATTTTGCGTGCGCCCAACCATCTTCCATATTGCACGCACGCACGCACGCAACTTCCGATCAATTAACCCTTCTTCGCTACCCCCGCCGCTAGATAACCCACGTCCTCTATGCCGAAGCACCCGCAGAATCCGGTGATTTGACCTGTAATCATCATATAATCACCATCCTTCTTCGCACACACTTACTGCGTCCACTTTGTCTGGACCACCTTCTATCGTCGATCGATATCGCTCACATATCTATCGCCCTCTTATTCAGCACTCGCGCGTCGCTGATATCTAGACATATCCGGTCGTGCTGTTGAGACGCATCGACGCCATAGCTTTTTGCTGTCCTGCCAGGTTATACCCAACCTTGCACGGTTGGCCGCCCTATCGCGTCGGGACTTTCTTTCCTTCTTTCTTCTTCTTTTTGCATGCCTTTTCGTTGTCGGACTTGACCTTTCTTCTCGATTTTGTCTGTCCTTTCTCAGCAGAACCCCCATTGTTGATCTGGTGTTGCCGCCGAGAAGAACCGGATACAGAAAAAAAAATCGACCTGTTCGTTGGCGTTTCCGCGTTGTTATCGCTCACTTTCATCCTTGACAGTTTCGGCAGCTGTTGCCGTTTTGTCTACTAATCTGTACGGTAATCGCCAATTGCCGTCTCAAATTTCGCGATATTGTGCCCACCGTTTTGTCCATTGTATGCACATTTCTGAGTTACTACTTCCATACGATTTCGCCATTTCTGGGGGAATTCCCCTGTCGCGATACACTCTTTGAATCCACGCCGTTCGACTCGTGAAATAATCGTCGCTGCACATATACAGTTGTAGAGACTGCATTATTTCTTACTTTGAACGATTAGGGATAGAAAATTTCGAAAAAGTTTCAACCGCCTCTATCGTTTATACAACACACTTGCGCGTGTCACCACCGCCTTGCCGCGTTCGCAGTTTATTTTCGCCGTCTTGATTTATCCAAAATGATGGCGAATATGAATGCGCCACCCAGCTTCGCTGGTCATCCAAGTGGCATGGCTCAACATCCAGGTATGGCTGCTCAAGGCCACCCGATGGGTCCTGGAGTTCCACATCCCGCTGGCCAGCCCGGCATGATGCAGGCTCAGATGATGCAAATGGGAGTTTCCGGCCCTGGACAACACATGAATCCCGCCGCGATTATGGGAGGCATCCCTCCCGGTGCTACGGGGGCAAACTCGCATTCGATACCAGCGCATATGCAGTTGATGCAACAACAGCAGCAGCAACAACACCAGGCCGTTGCAGCCGCTCAGCAACATCAACAGCAACAGCAGCAATATAATAGTATGTCGTCTTCATATCAGCCCGATTAGAAGTGTCTCAAGATTTACTAACATGATTAATTCTGCCAACAGTGATGGCCCCCCACATGGCTATGCAGCACCAACAGCTTCTCTCCCGGCAACAGCAACAGCAACGCCAACAGCAAGCCATGATGAGCCAGATGGGTGGGAACATCCCAATGGGCATGATGAACCCCCAGCAAGTGGCCATGATGAGAAGTCGGATGTCCATGAGCCAGACTAATCCTATATTGGCCGCTCAGCAGATGGCCATACAGCAACAGCAGCAGCAGCAGCAACAACAAGCTGCCGCCCAGGGGATGCAGCAAAATGGCGGTCCTCAAGCTATTCCTATGGCCATGAGCGCATCGATGCAGCAACAACACTCCGCCCACGGCCACGGCCAACATACGGTGATGCACCAAGGAATGCCACAGCAAGGGATGCCACAGCAAGGAATGCCTCAACAAGGAATGCCTCAGCAGCCCGGAGTCATGACGCCCCAGCAGCAACAAGTCGTTCAACAACAGCAACAACAACAACAACAGCATGCTCAGCAACAAGCTCAAGTACAGGCCCAGCAACAAGCGCAAGCACAGCAAGCTCAACATGCTGCACAACAACAAGCACAACAGGCACAACAGGCGCAGGCTCAAGCGCAGGTTCAGGCACAACAGGCACAGGCGCAACAGGCACAAGCACAAGCTGCACATGCGCAGGCACAGGCGCAGGCACAAGCGCAGGCTCAAGCACAAGCACAAGTTCAAGCCCAACAACAAGCGCAGGCTCAGCAACAAGCTCAGCAGCAACAGGCCCAACAGCAACAGCTTCAGTCCCAGCCAACGCCATCACAACAATTTGCCACACCACCTCAGGGTCCACCACAAATGGGCCAACCAGGTCAACCTAATGGTATTCAGAATGGAGCTCCCGGTCCTATGGCTGGAGGAGCTCCCGGGCAGCCACAGTTGCAACAGCAGCAGCAACAGCAACAACACGGCCCCGGAGGCCCGGCCCAACGACAGCAATCACAACCGCCACAGATGGGTCAAATGGCTTCGGGCGCCATGCATGGTGGCGTACCAGGCGGCCCGCATGCTGGTGGTCCCCATGGCCCTCAGCAGATGCAGATGCAACCAGGCATGCACGTTATGATGAATGGTCCACAGGGTCAAATGATGCAGATGAAGCGCAATGACGATGTCAAGATTCAGTGTATCTTGAAGCTTCTCCAGTTTCAAGATCAGCTTGTATCTTGCCCAGACATTGGTAACCTGCAATATTGGACTAACTGTGTCAACAACCTCTTCTCTCCCAGTGGTTCATTCCGCATTCACATCCCGTCTGATGGTCCAGCAGATCCACCAAATCGCATGTACGATGTTCCTCATGCTATACTTGCTCGCTACTTTGCTCGGCATGCGCAGAGCAATGTAACGCGGCTTCAGTTCGTGATGGGTTCCCATGTGAACTATCGCCAAGCTGGTAACACGCACGTGATAGAGACCCAGCGGGCATCGTTTATCTACTGGCTTGATACTATGGCACACATCATTACCACTGGCCATGTCCGGGCTCAGTTTGATGCTGAACAGCGGATTGTGCTGCTAGAGTTTGTTACAACGTCCTATGACGAGTACGTATCTCACCAGTCTGTCATCAGCGGGGCTATGCCTGTGCACAAGTGGATCAAGGATTGGAGAAATCTCAACAACGCTGACGATGACTCTTCGTTGGACTTGAACAAGAAGCCTAAAAAGAAATACGACTCACCACAGCGGCCACCACCAGACGCTCTTGG